>JAWWEU010000029.1:11410216-11473484 GCA_035583155.1 Acropternis orthonyx
GGGGGTGGAGGGAATCTCTCCGCTAAGCTGCGTTTCCTATTAATGCCGGACACGGTTATCCCAGTGCAAACACTGCTCTCCAGATGGCCACAGCCTGCCAGTCCATCGCCCCAAGGAGCGTCCAGGGGTGCCTGCCACCCCCACAGTGCTCAGCCCAAAATGCAGAAGAAGATAATGGTGTGCACGGGGCCAGCTGGGGACAGCAAACCCTCTCATCCTGTCTGTGCTCTGGGGCAGTGAGCAGAAAGGTAATCCCCAAAACCCTGGCATGTCCAGCTCCAGGGCTGGCTGTGACAGGCATCAAATTAAGTCTCAAAACTGGAGTGGTCCCCTCACTTGAACCACTAATGGTCCAAGGTAGCAGAAGCCTCTTGGCTGATGCTGTGCCCCACCACTGGGCCTGGAGAGGAGCAGGATGGCAGCAGAAAGAACCCCCTGCCTCCCTTCATGTGCTGCCTGGTGACCTGTTAGCAAACAACACCAGGGGGTGGAGGGGAAGAAAGGAAAAGTACGATCTGTGCAGGTTGAGGCTGTGGGATTCCTGCAGATGCATCCTGTCCATGGCCCTCCGTGAGTACAACAGGAAAAGGAACCACTGCTCCCTCCGAAAGCACCGCGGCGCGGGGCTGGGGACGCGCTCCTGCTGCTGGCAGCCAGTGCTGGGCCAGCACTCACAGCCATCCAGCCTCCTCACCGGCCCCAGATTGCCAGGAACATTGGGGACTCCCTGCATCAGGCACCGGCTCAACCCTGGGGACCCACTCCTCACCCCAGTGCCCCACACTAAGGCTGGCATCTTGGGATGCCAATGCCCAGAGCCACCCATGCCATCCAGGACAGGCAAAAGGATACACGGACCCATTCCCAGCCTGCAAAAGCATCTTCAAAGCAATCGGCTTTCCCCCCAGAATTCTCTATCACTCTTTGTGCTTTGCAGACCGATCCACCCCATTGCTGCCCCTGCCCTTTCCCTCCCTGGGGGAGCATGTGCCCTGCCATGACTCTCTCCTGTGTCTCGCTCTCCCAACACTGAACCTGGTGCTGGGTTTGGCCATTAAATCTCTGCTAGCCGACACACAGATGGTTTGTGTCTCTGGCAAATCCCAGGGTGCGAGGGAGGTGTCTCCAGAGCATGGAGTGTCTCCTCTCCTCCAAGTCCCTCCTTCCCCACCTCCAACCCCAACCCCGCTTTATCTCCTCGGCACTCCGAGCAGATCCCACTCTCTCCTGCACACCCAACTGCGCCCTTGCACGGGGAGAGCATTAATGTAATTAAAAAGGCATGCGGCAGCCCCGGGAAACTTTGTTTTTTCAAGATGGTTTCCAAGCAAGTTGGCAGCAGGATATTAAAATAAACAGAGGGGGATTGATGGGATGCGGCAAGAGGAAGCAGGATCCCACAGCCACTCACACCTTGTCTATTTCCAGAGAAGCACGTTTCCCAGCGGTTTTCCTAGCCTTGATCTTGCAGTGCACGGCTCTGAAAGGGGTCAGGCTGCACCAAGGGCCTTCTCCGTATCGCTGGCACCTCCTTCATTTTCAGGTCCCTCTGCCTCTTTCTGCACTTACACCACCGCTGCTCTCAGCACAGGGGCAGGGCTGTCCGCTGTGTCCTGCATCCAGGGCTATCCCTGCCTCACCCTGGAAAGTGCTGCCCACCCACCCCAGGGTGCCTCTCAGGCTCCAGACTTCACCTCTCCACCCTTGGGCACGTTGTGGGAAAGCCTTCCACGGGGCCTGGTTTTCCCTTGTGATGCTGCAGACACTAAATCCCTGCAGAGCAGCATCTGTGCCGGAGCCGGCACCGCCGCGGCGAGCGATGGCTTTGGGGCCGGAGCAAAGGCTGCACGTGGGAGAAGGTGCGGGCACAGCACACGGTACAGTGTGGCACAACACAGCTCCTGCTCTCCGTCTGCTTCCACTCACAGGAAGCCCTGCACCGGATCCTCCCTCCGAGCCCCCACACCCCACCTCAGCCCCTCTCTGCTTCCCCTTCCCCTTCCCTCCCTCCCTCCCTGCTGAGTCGGCCCCGCTGACTGATTAACGGGGTGCCTTTCCGGAGAGGGATTTGGTTCACACTCTGTCCTTCTCGCTGACTTCCTTCCCCGGTGCTGGGCTGGATCGCTCTGGCCACAGCCTCTGCTTGTCCCCAGCTAACCGGCACACCTCGTGCTCCCGCCACCAAACTTGCTGCTTTGGGGTTCTGTGACCAGAGCTGCAAGATAACATGTACAGAGCAAAGCTGCTCCAGGTGAGGCTGTGTGCTCCTGCTTGTCTACCTGCACCCAGCCCAACCCAGTCGGCCTACCCCGTGCTGTACCGGGGAAAAAAGATAGGCTGGAAGGGTAAAAAGAGCCCCCTTTCTCCCAGCAAAGCTCTCCTGACTCTGTTCTTGCCCCATATCTGCTGTTTTCAGGCAAAAATTCCTAGTCAGTGGGGATCTGTCGAACAAAGCAAGGTAGGAACTCGAAATCAGGACATTTTCTAACTATGGGAGATTTGTTTGCACCAGTTACTGTGTGAGAAAAGCCTTACTCCTGGATAGCCAGCAGTAAAATTCTGGTACCTTGCTGGCCAACAGGGACTGAACAGCCCTTTCTGATGCAAAAGAGCAGCAGTAGCTGGCACTGGGGCAGAGCTCACTCAGGCCTGGGACAGAACCTTTCCCCTTCTCATGGTGGGCAATGCCAACAGCAAGGCAGGGCTCCTTTGGTGTAGAAATTTTCACCCATGGACCTCAAAGCCCTGAAACAACACCAAATCAGAGTGTGGTGGATCTGCATCCTCATAATTTTGTGAGGATATTCCCAAAGCATCACATGTTCCTTTGCTTCAACTAGGACAGGCTGTCCTTTTTCAGGGGACAAAGGATAAATAATTATAGAAACTCAGTCAATACAAACACAGAGGTGACCATCATTATTGGGTGTCTGATCCTCCCTGTCCAACACCAAAAGTAAAATGAGACAGTTATCTTTGCCCTGAAACACCTGTGGGCAAGTTGGTGTGTGGAGGCAGGAGCCCCCTGAGCAGGGACCACCACGAGGGCTGAGGAAGAGGCCACGAGAGCACCACCTGAGCTGGTGGAAATGCTTTTTTGTTGGCACCAGACTCAGAGATGCCCCAAGCACCCTGGGTCTGCAGTGATGCCAGATGAGGAGGAAGGACGTGTGTCTGAACAGACAGGGCACCTGGGGAGTGAAGGAACAGGGCTTTCCTCCCGCTCAGCACCTGCAGCAAGGGGAACCCCCAGCCAAGGGGGAAGTGGGATGGGGCGGGCAGAGACGTGAGCAGTATATTACATGACAGCAGGACGGTCACAACACAAGCAGAAGTCACAGCCAGAGCAGCAGCACCACAGGCTGGGCATTCCACTCTGCTTCCCCAGCCCCTGGCACTCCATGGCACCAGGGCCACACATCCAGTGCCCGCGGGTCCGGCCAAACAGCCCCGTGGCCTCAGCCCAAAAGGCTGCCTGGCCTCAGTGCATGCACCCAAAGAGGTCTATTTAGCCTCTCATGGCTCATACACTTTAATTAACTGGTTCTTTTCTGACATCTCATAACCACCTGCACTGATGGGGAACGAGGCAAAGAAAGTCATGAGCTCTCTGGGCTCCTTCACCTTTTCGACTTCCAAGCTGAGAGTCCATCAGGGGACTGAAACAGAGGAGCTCAAAAGCAGGAGCCACTTTCAAGAGTGACAGGCTGTCCTGAGGAGCAGAATTATCCTTGTATCCTTCATTCCTGGTCCCTTGGTGACTCCAGGCAGGGATTTATACCAGGGCACTTCCCAAGTCAGCTGCCCTGGCCAACAGAGCATGGCTGCACCCAATGCCTAACCATACTCTCACCTGTTTTTAGGACTCTGCTCTGCCCCAGGGAGATGCCACCACGTCATCCCGAAGCATCCCAAGGAGGGGTCAGCGAGTGCCTGTCTGGGAGTGTTTATCTGTCTGCCTTTCTCCCTCGGCAGGAAGCACTATCTCACCATCGCCCTGTTCGCTCCAGCCTGGTTTCCTGCTCCATCCTGCCAGGTTTACCCTGCTTTTTCCTCCTCCCCTCCCCCTGCCCCACGGCTGTCAGGCCATGTTTGCATTTCTGTCTCCTGCCGTCTTTCCTCTCCCTGCCCGCTCCCCCCGCGCTCGCTCCCTGCTCCATCCTCCCCGAGAGGCTCCGTCCCGAGCCAAAGTTAGCCTGTGTCAGGTAGCCACATGTCCGGCCTGGGGCAGGGGGTCAGCCGGGGCCACCCTGCAGACCTCCTCCAGGATCTCTGCTGTCAGCAGCCTCCCCAGGCCCCAGGGGAGCGCCTGTTTGCTGCCCTCGCTCCGGCGAGGGATGCTCGGCACATCACAGGGCTGGTTTCCCCTCGGTGGCCGCCAGCCCACCCTTTCTGCAGCGGGCCAGGGCTGGCCAGACGCCGCTTTGTTTGGTCCCCCATTCCCTGAATCGCTCCCGGTTTGTTGGCTGCCTGCTCCTGCCCGGAGAATCCTTTTCCTGCCTTTGAGATAGAGGATGCTCGAGCCATCTGTGTGTTTTATTTCCTTGTAGAAACTAACAAGCCAAGGATTGCTTCCTCTCCCTGACATTTCAGAGGGCAGCTCCAGCTCAGCGGGATGTGCAGGGAGGGGAGGGGACAGGACCTATTCTGTCCACAGGATTCACTCCCTCAGGGGCAGAAATCCTCGGACCTGCCCGACTGCAGTGGCTCTGCAGGAGCCCAGGAGAGCCGTCCTGCTTAGCATACACAGCCAGCCCTCTTCCAGTGGCCCCTATTAACTGCATGGCTAAACCCTTGCAAAACTCAATTAAAATTATCCTCTCACATCTTAAGGACTGTCAGGTTGCTTCTCTTACTGTTTTAATTTACTTCTTTCAAAATCTTGCCCTGCTCACATTCTCTGCCCCTGCAGGATGTGATTAGCAGGGTGTAGAAAGAGCAGAGGGATCAGATGGCTTTAGGGGACTGATAAGAGCAATTAGCACTGCTCATTACATCCCTAACCTGAAGGGATGCAAGGGATGGTCCACAGCTCCCGTGAAACGAGTGTTGGTCCAAGTCTGGCACCTGGTATACAGGCATTGCCAGCACAACTGGATGGCCAGGATGGGCCAGAGACATCCCCCTGTGGCCCTGGGATCTCTGGGCAAGTGGCTTGGGAAAGGCTTGTGTTGCTGCTCCCTCCAGTTCACCTATTTGGGATTGCTCAGGAGTTGCCTGGCCATTGCAGGACTCAGAGGTTAATTCTACCCCGTGACTATCCAGGTGTAACCCCAGGAGCCTTGCTGGGCTGAGGTAACTTTGGCAGCAGTGGGTACAAACCCATTTGGCCACCAAATGGCAGCCCATCAGTGCCAAAGGAAATGTCTATCCACTGCTTCTCACACCATACCTGATGGTATGAGGCACAGGACGAAGTACCTTGTCATGCAACTCAGCTAAACTGTGGATTTTGCCACTGTGGGATACCCTCACAGAGATTCCAAAATAGAGATAAGCTCCAAGAAGATGAGTCACTATCAGCTCTTACATGCAGTGATCCAGGTGAGACATCCAGGTCCAGGAGTCTCTAAACCACCCATTGCCACAATAGAGTGAGTACATTAGGACAGGATCCCCCTGCCCATGACAGGGCATTGTCCCCTTTCCTGGAGGCCCAGCTGTCCACACTAAGACTGGTGACAGCCCAGGCAGAGTCAGGACCAGTTCCAGGGCCTGGGCAGGAGCTTCCACCCACAGCACCTGAACTTTGCTGCATGGACAAAGAGGAAGGGAAAAACCCGCAAAACAGCAGAAAGGAGACCCTCAGATTCAACACCACCAACTACAACTCTATCACGAGCCGTTCCCAGAGGCTCAGGTGAACTCCTGTTGAAGCAAACTGCAAGTGTGCTGTTGGGGGAAGAAGATGGAGTTCAAGCTATGTGAGGCATATCCCACTGGCCTGGGATATCTCCCCCTCTTGCTGGGGGATGAGGAGGCAGAGGCAGCTGGCCTGGAAGTCGGACAGAGCCCGAGGGTTGGCACTGAGCACGGAGAGAAAAGGGCAGCAGCATTTGGAGAGAAAAAAGCAAGTCACAGGTCTGTTTTATCGTTGATGTGTGTGGGCTTAATTGCTGGCCTTTGAAGTTTAACCCTTCCCAAGACTGTTGGCTTAGGGACAGGCTAAGCAGGACACTGAAAAAAACCCACTTAGGGCAGGTTTCCCCCATGTGAACAAAGCCTGGGGACCCTACCTGCCTCCTGCTCAGCCTGCTGTGCCAGACTGACTGTGCTGGGCTTTTTTGGGGGTCTGTAAGCCATGCAGTTGGGCTGGGAGGCACCACACCAAGTGGGAAACTCCTGCTCCTCCATCTTCATGTCCCTGGAGTCTGCATCCAGATGTTTGCTACTTAGCTGTGAACTGCAATCAACTCAGAACCCTCAAACCAAACAGCTGCCCTGGAGGTGGCAGCGCCTGTTCTCTGCAGCACAACCCATCCTCAAGCTGATCTCCAGCTGCAGAGTGCAAAGAGGAGCTGACTGATGATCAGAGTAAGTGGGGAAAAAATATTTTTGCAATTAGATGATTATCTGGGCCTTGGAATACCTGGACTCAACTCCCCATCTGCTCCAGGCTCCCTTCAAGTCCATCTTGCAGCTTCCTTTTACCTCCATCCCTGCCCGAGACACAGGGCTGCTTTCACTTGGAAAAATGTATACTCACACAAGAGAGGTGGAATTCTTGTTCCTTCTCATTAAAGATAACAGGCAACAAAGAAAATTAATTTGTCCCAGAGTCAATGCAACATGAAAAAGCTACATTAGACTTGGATGAGCCCAGAAAGCACAATCAAAATGCAGGAGGAATTTAAACTTCCTGATTATCAAAGCAGGGGTTTCAAGCACCAAGTATAACCTAAAAATAGTAATAATAATAATAATGATAATAAAGCACAGGGAGGAGTGGTCACAGGCAGAGAGAGAGCTGCTGCCTGGGGAGCACGAGCCCTCCTCCAGCTTCTCACATGCACACCTGCACGTGCACACACAGCGTCTGCACGACCCCTCTGCCACCCCTGACGGGGTGGGCACGAGGGGAGGCAGGAAGATCACAGGCACACGCTCTTCAGAGCAGAACTAGTCATCAGAGGTAGCGGCAGAGGAAGGAAGGCTCAGGTACGAGGTCAGACGTGCACAAGCAGAGAGAGTTGACGGAGGAGTTCTGAGCATTCGCTGCAGATCTAAGAGCCCTCCTGGCATCTGCACAAGCAGAACAGGAGGTGGAATCCCTGGAGTAAATGCACCTACAGCACGTAGGAGATAAGAAATTTCAACCCTCCTAGAAAACACTGCACAGCTTGGCTTTCTGCCATTCTTGAAAGCAGCTGAGCTGCCCAAACCCAGAGCCTTCCCTGATGTGGTTGATAAAAATCTTACTCTGTTCTCTGAAGAATCCCCAAGAGGGATGGGCTCTAAAGAGCACAGCAAAGCTCTCCCCCCACATGGGGCTTTGCTCTTCACCCCCAGGTCAGTGATCCCATCTGCTCCCCGCTGGGCAAAGAGACTTGAAGATGGAGAGACTCTGGGCAGTGGGAAGCAATCTGGCCCCATGGGGCTGTCCAAGGCATTGACGGCAAGTTACAGATGCGCACGCTCTCAGTTTCTCTTGGCACAGAACTGTGACCACAAGCCAGGACCCGCTGCAGTAGGAGACAATAATCATCATCTCCGAGAGCCAAAGTGTATCGGGGCATTCGCGTCACTTGAGATTAGCTGGCTGTTTAACATCTGCACAGATTTGTCTCTCCACCTCCAAATAACACCCCTTGTGCAGCTATGAAACTAATTTAATTCCCTTCCAAGAAAGGCTGAGTTGGAAATGTCACACTTTGTATATCACAGCGCAATTCCTACAACGAAACGCCCAGCCTAAATGGCAGTGTTGGACTCTGGCACACTTTGAAGGCCAGTAAGCTAAACCCACTTCTGCTGCTTTTTTAAAAATAGCTTACAACAGGGTGACCAAGTTTCATAAACACCCAGTTACTCCTGTGAGTACGCAGAGGCTGACTGTTTTTTCCCGTTCAAAGGTGCTTCCCTTGCCACGCAGCGCAGTGGGAAGAGCACGCAAGCGGACGCGATGGGAAGGAAGCGTTTACACATGCTAATGACTTCCACCCAAGGAGCACAAGGACCAACAGGGAAACGGTGCTAAAGAAACAACACGCCACTTCCTCGGCCGGCCCTGTTTGGTCACCATGAGGTACTTGGTGCTCAGAGCCGTGGGGCGAGGCTGGGGATGGCCTTTCCAGCCCCATGGGAATCCAAGGCGTGAGCGAAGGGAAGACACGTTGGCTTGGATCACAAAGGCAGGGGAAGCTGCTTGGCAGCAGAGCTATTTCGGCACCACACTGGACCAAGGGGTTGAGGACAGATACTGACCCTTTCCTACTCTCAGCAATGTGGGTCCAGAGACCAGAGTCCTTCCAGGTGCCATTCAGGTTACTTCACCATGCACATCTCTCTTCATGCCAGAACAGGTTTCCTAAGTTCACATGGGGCCCTGTTTATTTTTCTTTTTTTCCTTTTTTCTCCTTTTTTTTTTTTTTTTTTAAATCCACTATTGTGTTAAGAGTGTTTTCCTTTTGGCAAAGGTTACCGTGGGGCCAACGCTGCGCGGAGTCTCCTGCCTTCCATCACCGCTATAACCCCTGAGCCGGAGCTCAGCCCGGCCAATGTCACTTATCTCCAATGGAGGCAGGCTTGGATTTCCCCCGCTGCATAAAAAATAGATCCAGGCACTCCCCCTCTCCCCCAGTGCATTCCTTGAAATGCCACCCAGGCCTTGTTATTGCTGGGAGGCTGGAAAGCCAGGGATTAACTGCCTCAGGCTGCACCAGGCTTTATTTGTCTAAGCAGCCAAGGGTGAGGAGCAGCCATAAATACTGTGAAATGCTGAGTGTTGTGGAGGGGCAATGTTGGGCAACGCAGGCACCTTGGCAGCAGGGATTGCATCTTGGGCTGGGTGAAATCCTGGCGTGACTGATGTAATTGCAAATATTCCTGCCTCCCTACAACACAGGGGCTTTGAGGAATATCAAATTCCGTCATCATGTGTTCAAACTGGGGATGTCAAGCTACCCCCAGTGTAGCACTAACACTGGTACCTCTCTCAGTCCTTGTAGCACAGGAAAAACCAAACATGGTGGTGAAAATCCCACTACAACACTGTCACCCAAGGGGACACATAGTGGGTGTGAGCCTGACTGCCCGAAACGGGCAGCTCCCCTTCTCTGGCACACTGGAATGTCATAGCAGAGAGGGGAGAGGAAGACCAGGATATGCCGTGATCTCATCCCAGCACTGACAGTACTGCCAAAGCCAGCACTTACAGCCCAAGAACTGTCACCTCTGATAGTTTGGCAAGAGCCAACAAACCCAAGGAGGAGCCATCAGGCCCAGACACAGTCTGTTAGCTAAATCACTTCACAAGGCATTGCTGGGTAACTCCATTCAGGGGCAAGGTGGTTGCTTCTCCTGTGCTTCATCCCAGTGCAAGGACCATGCACCTCCTCCTTTGGCTTATATACACCTGATTATGTAAAGATATGACATGGAATACTTTCTGTGTTTTGACCTGGTTACCAAGGAAGGCCTACAAAAAACAATCACACCAGAGGTGCTGGGATTCCCTTGGAGTGACCGCATGCGTCTCCCGTGGGAGCATCCCACTCCACAGCCAGCTGCCACGCTTTTGGGACATGCCATTAAACCTCTGCCCTTTGCTTCCCGAGGGCCAGGCCCTGCAGCAGCATGGTGAAGGGATGATGGCCACTTAGACCCAATTACACCTCCCTGGGGACTCTGCTGGGACAGCCCACACTGGATGCCGTCACCTCTGCTGGGTGCGATTTCGCTCGCTGCCATCACTCTGAGCTGGCAGATTGCAAATCCGAGTATAAACCACAATTCGTGCCCAGCCTTCTTAGCTCAGTAAATGTCAAGATTTACTGTCACTCATGGAAAACACACGGACTTGACCTGCACTTTTGTCAGTATTTGTTTTTTTAGGTCACTACCTCTACCATCCATCTCAGTGGCTGCCACTATTTCAGAAAGGGGGAAAACAAGTCACAGATGGAGAGCCAAGCCTGGAGATGAACCTCACTGTCAGCACACATGTGTACATCTGTGCTGATATGTACATGCTGCCCCCAGCCAGCACGTCACCTTCCACACCCAGGGAAGCCAATGGAGAGGTTTCCAGGCTCTGCTACACAGCCTTGTGCTTTTTGGGGGGAATAAATGAAATCAGTAAACCTTTTACAGATGTTCCTGTGGCATGGAGAGCTCATGTGCCTCCCGTAACTCAAAAAGATGATGGAGGACCCCAAAACTCTCCACAGACCTCCTGAGTCTTGTGAAGGTGCAGACAGACCTTTACAAACCTGTGTAGCCACTGCCCAACTCAGGACACTTGGCTCTGTCCTGTGGGGTCTGCCAAACTCCAATAAGCCAGCAGCTGAAAAGGTGAACCCACTGCAGGATGGGGAAGGACCCTATAGAGGAAGGGGACAGTGACCCAGGGGGGAGGCCTGGCTGCCATGGTCACTGGCTACATCCATCCACTCAGCAAAGCCAACATGAGCTTGCAAATTCCATATAAACTTCCCATGTGACGCAATTACGCAGGGGCCAGATCCTGAAGCCCTTCCTTCTCTCTTTATTCAGTCTGGTCTCCACTGAAGTCATTAAGACATTGGCCTAAATACAACTGAAGGAGCTCAGGATTTGGCCCAGTAATAAAAACTTCCTTCCTTTGTCTACTGCTCACTCCACGGGATCCCACTACATCCCAGTCTCCTCCTGGCCACGTCTCCCGTTGTTTTGGTTGATTCTGCTCTTCTGTTTTACCTTCAGCCAGACAGTGTCTGTCCCCTCATGCAGCTGTGATCTGCTGAGGTGGAGGGAGCCGGGGTGGAGAGTGAGGAAGAGGGTGGATTGTGGGGTTAAATGGCAGAGGGACAGTGCCAGTCCTGGGGACATGGATGCATATGGACACCATGCAGGCTGGGACAGCCTCAGCCTTCCCCTTCCCAAAGGCAGCTCCTCCAACACCTCCTCGAGGATGGGCTGGAACATCTCCAAAAAAAGCCTTTCTCCAGCCCTGCTGAGCACAGAGCAGGTGCTTTGGGCTCTACACCAAACTTCTGCGTGAGGGGCTGGGTGAGATGACTCCTACCCAGGAAGGTGCAGCAGGAAGTTAACTCATCTCACTGCAGTGGCATCTGTGCATCACACTGGGAAGTGACACCATAAGAAACACGTATAATTTTCAACAACTTGCAATATGAATTTTGCTGTTTTTTCTGCCTCAGAACAGCCATGATGATGCAAAGCCCTGTTATCTCCCGTGGGTACTTCATCCCCAAGCATGGCCACCTGAAATGAGCACTGAGGTTTGGGGCACAAGCTCCTGCTTCCTTCCCATGCCCACCAGCCTTGCACACACCTGTGACACAGACAGAGCAGTATGTGAACACACATGGACTGATACAGCAGTTCCCGTCACACCAGTCTCCCTCCTTGTGCTGCTTAATAACAGAAAGCAAACACAAAAGGAAATTGAACTTGGCTGAAGGGAGAAGCATTTGGTCCAGATGTACCAGCACATTTGGATGACCTAAACCTGAGTTCTGCAACTCACAGATGCTTACATGGGTGATCTGGTCATACCATGGATCACTCAGAGAGCACCAAAACAACCCTTGTGAGTTCCTGCTGAGGTCTTACATCTTGCAGTGAGACTTTTAACACCTCTCAGCTAAAACTGAAACGGTCAGAGATGCACTTTGAAGCATGCAGCTCTAACCACCCCAGGGAACACAGAGCTCTGAGCAGCAGAGGAGTGGTGATCTCAGGGTGCAAGCAAGGCTGTGCAGCAGCCTTTGCCCAGGTCTGAGGGAGCCCTGTGCCTCCCATCCCAGCTGAGCCAGCTCACCGTGCTCTGTATCCCAATGTAGAGCACAGCAATGCCAACCTGGGCATTCCACAGACTGAGAGTCCAATGCCCTGTCCAGTGACAAGGGCTGCTTTGCTTAGGGCTTGCTCTTGAACAAATACAGCCTTGCTGTACATTCTGCCCTTTTTAAATACATTAATTGCCATGGAAACAATGCTGGTTTTGGTATGGGAGCAGCCTGGTGGCCTCCACAGATGCAAGATAAAAATCAACAGATACATTGACATACAAGCTGTATTCCAGGACCTTCTGTGGGTTTGAGGTTAGTCACCATGGGCACAATATGAGAGAATGGCTCAGACACTAACAAGATGCCATCTTCCATAGAGAGAAAGCTGGGGACAATAAAAGATGCAGGAATAGTGTTTATCTGCTTGGGCAGAGCACTCTTGTATGGGAGCTGCTCCCAGTGCTGATGTGTATGCTCAGCTCTTGGCACTGGTCGCCACTCCCAGCTCCTGCTGAAGCATCTCCCTCGACTACCCTTCATGTCCTCATTGCCAGTGAGTACCAAGTCTCACCTGGTCTCAGACCTCAGCAGGATGGCTTTGCTCCATGCCTCCCCTCTCTCCATCCATGGCCCTTCCCACCAGTTCAGGTGTCTCGCCAAAAAGAAGAAAAAGAAAGAGAAGCCAACTAAATAGACCGAGAGGGTTTGTACACAAAGCAGCACAAAGGGAAAGGCTGTGAGTGCCCTTCCCACCCTGCCCACAGCCACCCCCAAGAACCTGGTGGAAAGGGCAGCCCTGGCTTGTCCCCTCCCAGCGAGGGGAGCACTGCCCTGTTCCCTGCCGTGCCGCCCATCATAAAGGGGTCCCTGAGCTGTTATCAGGCAGTGACAGTTTCCGCCATCAGATTCCTCCTGTCCGTCAGGAAAGCTAAATAAGGAACATCGTTCAGGCGGCTGCGGGAAGAGGGGAAATGCAGGGACATCCGGCCCAGCTGCCAATTTTTCCTTTCCCATGAACCACCACTGACCTCCACCAAGGGAGAACCTGGACACCCAGCCTGGCATGGGCACTGCTTCTCTTTGCTTAACCCTTCCCTGAGGGATGCCCTGATCCCTGGAGCCTCGCCATGCCGGGCAGTGTGACACCGCAGACCAAGGTGGGTAGACCTGGTGTACAAGCTGGCATTTGCCCATCCAACTGGAGCCACAGCCAGGAGAAGGCTTAGCCCCTCCACACCTGCACTTGGGTATGCAGAGGCACCTTACACGGCAGCACCAGGTCCCAAAAGCAACAGAGAGCTACTTGACCACTTCCCTCTTTGCATGCACTGAGACCAAGAGTGGAGTTGAGCTTATTCTCTGGTTTATCCCTCTGAAACAGAACTGTGGTTTCCCAGGCTCTTCCAAGAGTTGTAATCAGCTCTGGGCTGGCTGCTGTAGACAGGTAAAATCTCATCTCTTTCTCTCTGCTCGCTCCAAAGCTCTGCCCATCAGTAACAGGGACGAGGACAGTCTGTAATTCACTCATCCCTTTCTCATGGTCCTTCCTGGGGACAGCCCTGGGCTCCTTGCTGCCTTTCACTGCAGGGGAGGAGGAGCAGGGGCCTGGTTATTGTGTGCGTAGCTATGGGAAGACCACAACACTTGCTCAGAGTATCTCTTGCCTTTCCCCACCACCCTGTTCTCTCTCTTTTCCCAGTCTGAAGTCTTTTCCTGACCCCCCTAAGCCGATCCTCCCTCATTAGCACATGACGTCCGTCCCACGGCACCTCCAGGCTTGGCCGCAAAGCCTGCGCGAGGGATCCTCGCCCTGGAAGGAGGGCGCAGAAACACAGCAAGAAAAACAATTCACACGTGGGAGAAGTTGTAAGGTGAAATACAAGTCACTGGCTGAAACCTGTTTCTGCTACCTCAGCAGGGAAACGACTCCAGGAGAGACTCCGAGACTCCCAGCTTAATATCCTCAGCTTATAAAACTTAGTGGGAGTTTCAGCACCGGCTGCTGCAGGGCTGGGCTTTCACCCTCCTGCTGAACTTGCACCTAGAGATGGAGTGATGTGCCCCCGGCCACTCGGCAAGAAGAGTGGCCATGCTGGGCTCGAGGGCTTGTGCCCCATCGTCCACTTGACCACCGGCCATCTCCGCTTCCACTGTTCTGTGTTAACAATGAGGCACCGCAGATGGGCAATAATGCTGCGTGCCGAAAACATCACAACTATTCTGACCAGAGAGAAAAAGCCCCCCTGGGACCTGGCTAACCCCCTCTTTTAACAACGTGAAACAAGAAACAAAGGTCTGGGATAGCCAGAGGCAATAAAAACCCTGGAATTCATTTAACCAGTCACTAGATGCCAGTGCAGCTGCAGCAGTATTTCTTTTCTTAATGAAGGACAAAAGATAATCCCACCTCTGGCCCAGGGCAAGGCTCAGCTCTGGTCCACCCAGAAGACCCTGGCATGCACCAGGCAGTCACGGTCCCCCCATGGCACACAGCTGGTGTGGGACATGTACCTGGCTGCCAGGAGCTGCAGGGGTAGCTGGGGCAGGGCAAGGTGAAACAGTCCAGGGTGGGAAAGGGGACTTTCAGCCTTAACTAACCACCTGTGGATTTTTTCCTTGGAAACTCTATTTTTCCATGCTCAACTGCCCGTGGATCCAGGCAAACCTCTCAAGGCCCCATGGTGGATGAGCTCCATTGCCCTGTGGCCGCGTGCAACAAGCCACCAGCCTCCCACCACATCCTCCCAGCACGGGAACCCACCAGGAACTGCCTTCTCCAGGCGAGCCGTGATTTTGCAGCCCTCAGTCGCAACGCCCTGGCCCGTCTTTCCCAGCGGAAGAGCCCTGTGACGTTTAGTCATTCCTCACACGGAAACCACCACGACTGCTGGCTCCCCACCCTCCGTGGGCAGCACAGCCTGCAGGGTCCAGCCACTGCAGGCCTTTCTGCTTCTCCCCACGCCTGCAGGACCCCCGGGGATCCCCATCACTCCTGGCTTATTGCAGTTTTCCCCCCTCATTGGTTTAAGTACACAGTTCCCCCAAACTGGGAGTGAGGGAGCCCCCCCCAGCTTGCCCCCATTGCTTGGGGGTGTTTCAGCCCAGCAGGCTGAATGCAAAGACACCGTTCTTTTGGAAATGCCTTTGCTGTGCCAGCTGGAGGGGCTGGGAAGAAGGTGGGCAAAATGGGTGCTATTTCCATGGCTCACCTTGATCCCTGAAACTGCTGAACTGGGCAGACCCAGGGACCCACCGAGAGCCCCCAACTGCTCTGCAAGACAACCTCCTGAGTGCTGCGGATGTCCCGTACGGCATTGGAGAAACTACTGCCTGGCCACGGTGCCGTCCTGGTGCCGTTCCCGTGGGATCCCGCTCTCCCTCTCCCTCCCCAGGAACTGCCTCGGGACTCCAGGAACAGCCTGTTCCCTCCTGGCCGGCTGGGAGCACCTGCCCTTCCCACGCCTGCCCTTGGAAAACACCACACCAGTGTGGGGCCAAGAGAAACCCTGGGGACAGCGATCCTCTGTGGAGCAAGCCCATGGGAGAGAGGCAGCAGAGTGGAATGGGACACGCTGGAGGAAGCCCCCTGGCTGGGGACATTGTGGTGCTGGGGGAGTGTCTCCCTGACCAAATGTCAATTTGAGCTAGCAACTAACGCCCTGGTGGGTGTTTGTGCAGGCAGTGAGCCGTGGGCTCGCATGCCCATGCCAAATCCCAGGGCAGTACTTGCAGCCCGCTCATCCAAAATCATCCTGAAGCAGACAGCAGGGCACAAGAGCTCTGGCTGCCCCCTCCCTGGCAGCCCCCCAGGGGCCGCGGGCTGCATCCCTCCCATCACCCACCTCCCCTGGCAGCAGCCACGTCGAGCCCGAGCAGGGTTCTCTGTGCGCTCATGGTTGTTGTATGAAAGGGTGTTGCTGAAACTGCCCGTGTTTATGACTTGCAATAAAGCGACTGCTTCAAATCCCAGCTGTGCAGGCAACTGTTGCTGCTGGCACGGTCAGCGCGGGGCTGTCCGAGCGCCCGGCTGGGGGGTCTGTGTGATCCTGGAGGGGGCCAGGCAGTGGCAGCCAAGGCAATCGGCTCGGGTCCTACACAAGCACAGGCCCTTCCCTCATGCAAAGAGCATACACTCTTGGAAAGCAGCAAGCCAGTGTCCCCAGCGGGATTATTTGGCTGTGGGGTGCTCAGCACTGCTCTGTGCCCAGAGGATGCTGGCTCTAGGAACACACACTCTCATCACCATCCACAAAAGTGTTACCCCAAGATGCCCTGGGATGTTGGGGCTGAACATCTGCCTGCTTCCCACATCTCACTGCAGGCACAGGGCAGCTCCCCAGCTCCAATCCATCCTGGGAGCACTGTGAAGCTGGAATGTGTAAGAGCTGTGTGCTCTTCCTGGCCCATTTAACCAGGCACCAGGGTGCAGGAACAAGCAGGACACAGTGCCAAAACGACCTTTCATGATTCTGAGATGAATATTTCATGCTTCCCAGGTGGAACAGTCTCACACCTCCACCCCTGCTTTCAAAGGGGTGCAAGTATTTGCACCCGCTTGGGACTATGGTCAATGAGGAATTTGTGGGTCCTTTACACACTGACAGATTGATCTCAGGTAGAATGGAGAAAGAGGAAGAAAATTCCCAAGGTACAATCCCCCAGCTGAGATTCACATCACCCTTCATTGCTGCACTAATCAGGCAGCAGCGAGAGCTTCAAAGCCCTGCACAGCTCGGCACCGACGAGGCCACACAGCACGCAGCCAGGCTGCCCAGAGCCTCCCAGGCACTGCTCCCGCACCTCCAGGAGATGAAAGGACCTGGGAACAGCTACACAATGCTTCACAAATTGCTAACAGGAGAGCTCTGAACAGTTGCAGCCCCCGCCTCGACGCTACCAGGAGCGGGTCCCTTTCTGTCCAGCCTTCTGGAGCTCCTGCTGAGCTCCAGAAGCCCGCCGGGTCCTTCAGCCCTACGGTACCAGAGCTATCAGCAGAATTTTGGGCAGAGCAGGTTGATAGTAACGCTGCTGGTGATGCTGTCCGTGCCGCACCTCTGCAGCCAGACCTGCAGCCCTCCCGTGAGCTCACTTCAGCAAAGGCAGCAAATGCCACCGGTGACAGTGAGTCACTCAGCAGCTGAGGCTACAGAAAATTAAATAGAAAATTCTTTTTACGCTCCCAAAATTCATCTCCCCACGTTGGACACTTCCACCATTACTAACTTCCTTTTGGTCCTGCTCTGATCTAAACTGTGTATGTTTTACTCGTGCAAGAAGGAGCTCCTCTGGGGGTAGCTGTTGGGGTGCCCTGTCCCTGCTGCCCTGGCAGTGCCCACCCAGCTCTGCCCTGTCCCGCCATCTCTGCTCTCTGGAAGGGTGTTGCAGCCCAATCTCTGCATGGGTACCGCACCCACCTGGCCCAAGCCACGGCCGAGGGTTTGACTCTCTGCCCAATAGCCTTTTGCCCCAGAAGTGCTATGAGAAGGGAAAGCATTTCGCTGGGATCTGCCTTGGGTCACTTCCCAGGCGGACTAGAGCCGGGAGAGGCAGGCTGGACAGCATTACACGGACCCCCGCCTCCTCGCGCCTCCCTCCCCAACGCGCTGCCCGGCACACACAAATTAATGACTCTGTGCGTGAAAAAATAAACAAACAGAGCCCGGACTGGCCTCCAGCCTGTCCTCCGGCCGGGCGCGTCCCCGCGCAGGGATATCGCTCCCTCGAAGTTCCCTCGGGGTTGCTCCCTGCTCGCCCCCCGCGGCACGGGCACGGCGTGGGCTCCCCGCTGCCCGGGTTCCCGCGGGGACCGCAGCGGGCTCCCCCCGTCCCGTCCTCTCGCTGCGGGCTCGCTGTCACCACCGTCGGGGACACCCGCATGGGCACCCGGTCGGGGATGGGGAAACCCGGGACGGACTGTGCCGGTCCCCGTCGGGGATGGGAGAGCCCGGAAAGCGCCGCGCCCGTCTCCGTCGGGGATGGGAGACGCCGGGGCCGCGGGGAGCGCCGGTCCCTGCCGGGGATGGGAGAGACCGGGACGGCCAGCGCCGGGGCACGGGGACAGCCCCGTCGGGGGTGAGGGACGCCGTGGCGGGCAGTGCTGGTCCCTGCGGGGTCCGGGGAACACCCGAGCGGCAGCGCCGAGCCCCGTCCCGTCCCATCCTGCCGGAGCAGCCCCGTCCCCAGCGCGGCCGCAGGTGCGGGGCGGGCGGCGGGGCGGGCAGGGCAGCCCACGGACAGCCCCGGCAGCTCACCTGCCTCCGAGACAATGCCGAGCCAGAGCCAGAGGGGCAGCGTGCAAACTCTCCTCATCTCCGGGGCTGCCGGCAGGTCCGTGCGATGCGGAGCGGTGCGAGCGCCCCGCGCCCGAGCTCTGCTCCCGCCGCGCCCCAGCTGCGGCGACGCGCGGCGGCGGCGGCGGGCGGGGAGCACCGGGACCGCTTCCTTTTCCTCCGCCCGCCCGGGCCGCCCGCCGCTCTCCGCCGAGCCTCGGGGCGCCGGCCGGGCGGGGCGGGACGGGGAGGGGCGGCCGGGGGCGCCGGGGGGGCCGGGGGGTGGGCGCACCGGGCACCGGCGGGGGGGCGTGTGCATCCCTTCGCACCTGGGTGTCCCCACCTGTGTGCGTGGGTCTGCAGCATCTCTGACCCATGGGCACGTAAGCACCCCTACACCTGCGTCTGTATTCACACCTGTGTGCATGCCCCTGCACCTGTGCGTGAATGCCTGCACACCGCCTGCTTTCTGCGTGCACATCCCGGCCTCTCAGAGCAGAGGGAGTGCACGCAAACACCCTCTCACCACACTGCGCACACAGCTCGTTAGCGAACACCTCTCACACCTGCCTGCACACCCACCTTCATGCCTGTGCACCCCCTCAGTTCCACACCTCACACCTGTACGCACACCCCCAGGCACGCTGCCCCCTTGAGCCCCCTTCCTCTTGCACCCCCTGGGGCACAATAAGACGCACACCCACTTGGTGCGAGCACACTTGCACCCCTTACTCATTGGGGGCCCCACCCGTGCCGTCCATCCGTGCACGGTGCCAGCGGCGGGGGGCAGTCTCGTGGCCCCCCAGCACCGCTCCGTGGGGCACCCGCAACCCCTCTCTGGCAGGTTTGCACCGAAACCCACGCAGCCGAGCGGTGCCGCCCCACTCGTGCCAGCGGCGCTGCCCCCGCACCGCTGCCACTGCCAGCGACAGTGACAGCGGCTCCGGCTGCGAGCGGAGGCGATGGCAGAGGTTTGGGAGCAGCACAGCCCTGGCCAGCTGCCTGTGCACCCAACGAGAGCAGAACGGATAAATTAACACGGCCCCGCGCTGCGCCCCGGGGGGTTATTAATTATTCTCGCTTGTAGCCAGCGAAGAGACTGAATGAGAGCCGTGTGCTCACGGCTTCGAAAAGGCATGAAAATCTCTGGTGCGTTCAGCTGCTCGCATTGTCAAACCTGTGGAAGAAATCACTCTTTCCCTCTCCTGGAGACCTCAGAGAGACTCCAAGCCACGTAATTATTTTTACCCAACTCACGCCATCCCAATTAGTGAGTTTTAACACTGACAATGCCGACTGCATCACTCTTCAGCAAACTCAAACTGCATCACCTCCCTCCTTGATGCCAATGGAGCAGAAAGCAGCCGTGTCCCTTCACCCCAGGTGGGCTTCCAGACCTCTGCAAATTTCTGGAGGGAGATTTTTAGAACTCTCAGTGATGGGGACAGAGCTGGGGACAACACAGAGAGGCAGCACTGCCCACCATCGAAGGGTGAAGAGCTGAGATTGGGGATCAGATCCCTTTCAAGTGCTGGGGGCTGTGATCAGAGACAGGACAGCCATGGGGTTCCCGCTCACGGCAGGGTCCCCACGCTGGGGACAGTATCGGGGTCATCGTGCCCCTGAGAGATGAGCAGTGAGGTGGTGAGGGGTGGACAGTGATGGGATGAATGACATCGCACCGCCGAGCTGCTGGACAGAACGCACGGTCAGAGGGCTGTCTGGAGAAGTTGAGTGTGAGAACAGCAGAGGGTCTGACCCAGAGCTGAGGAGAGGCGAATCCTCTAGCACTCCAAAAATCAAGGCATTTTGGCATCCTCCATCCACTGCAGTCTAAAGGCGTCACCGTGCAGCGGCGGTGGCCAGGACCGACCCGTCCATGCTGCCATCTAACGGCGGGACTCCGGGGAGGGCTTGCTCCCGGTGACGGTGGGGAATTTTCCATCACAAACACAGGGCGACTGTGGGACCGATGGGACCTTTCCATTGTTGCCGCCCTGGGAAACAAAAGGATCTTATTTTAAAATCTTGTCCCCCTTCCAGCACGTGGGGGGACCCGCGGAAGCAAAGGCTTCCCCAAAGCACATGATAAAGACACAGACAGGTCACAGCAGCAGTGCCAGAGCAGGAGCTGCTGGACACTGCCCAGCCTTAGCATGGGTATGGAAGAGGGACATTGGGGTAGCTCTGGGGGCACCCAGAGACAAAGCAAAGAGGTGACTCACAAAGAAAAGACAGCCTGGAGGCAAGAGCCAACCCTGGCAGATGCAGAATCTGGAGCAGAGGGGCGCTCCTCACCCATGATGCCCACTCTCCCATCCCCAACCTGAAACCAGGCCCAGCTGGTCACTGCATTCAAGCCTGTGATTCCTACTCCACAGTGCTCTGGTTTGTCAGTGAAATGAGTTTTTCAGGCAGCATTTAGCAGCAAGCAGAATTTCCTCACTGGGCTAACGCTGCACGGCAGCTCCAAACACCATTTCCCCAGCATGGAGGAGCCACCGTGGGCTCTGCCTGCACCACCCCTGTCCCCCAGCAGGGCTAGGCAAGGACATCATAACTCCAAAATGTGGCTCTGCCTGGGTGCAGCTCGCCACGGCCACCACGCACAGCCCAGCAGAAGGAGAAGGAAGGATGTGCTTCCTCAGGAGCCTGCTCAGCCCAGGGATTTGGGAGAAGCAGGTTTGGCTGCTCTCCAGCTCTGCCTTCGGCATGGAGGAGGTGTGGGAGGTGGCAGTGTTGGCACTGGCACACATTGCAGCCCGTGCCACACCGGCCCACGCGGCACAGGCAGCGCCGGGCAGTGGGAGCTGGGGGACAACAAAGCCTGGCTGTGCTTGCTGCCTGCCAGTGCTTCCCCTCACACCTCGGGGACACTGCCTGCTGCTGCCCAGCCTTACCTGCTGCAGGATGGGGAGCTGATGGGTTTCACCCCTGGCAGTGCAGCTCCCTGCTGCGATCAAGCCAGCCTTGCCTTTCTGCAGAGGCTCCCAGCCCTTGCAGGGGGTAACAGCCTCGCTCACAGGAGCATTTCCAAGCCAACAGCTCTTCTCCACTCTTACTTCAGCTCAGGCTGGGGTGGGGGGCGGACAGCGAGAGGAGGAAGGAGAAGCTGGGAGAGGAGGGTGAGTCCAGCCCAGGGGTTCAGCAGGGAGGGAGCAGAGGGGGGCCAAGATGGACCATAAACCCCTGGCAACCCCTCCAAGAACACTTGACTCCTGAGCAAACCTGCATGGAGCAGTGGCTTCCCAATAACTGGGTTCCTTCTGCACCCACCTGCACCCCATGCCCACAGAGCCCTGGGCTGCTCAGTGCTCCTGCACGAGGACATAATCTGCCTGCACCCTGCACGGGACATTGTCCCCTCTGGCTTCTTCTCCTGCCCTGGCAACAGGCATTAGGCACCTCCAGCCTTGGCACATTGCAGCAGTGGTGTACAGGAAGGTGAATATTCCTTGTGGCACCACGGGGGGACAGGGCCCCTGTGCCATCCCCCCTGGGTAGGTGGATGGCCACCAAAGGACTTGCTTTGGCAAGTGTCCCCATGCCCAGCTGTGGGAGCTGGAAAGCCTTGCACCTGACCTTTCCCACACTGCAAAGCCAAGTCTCTGCCAGAGGTGTTTGGAGACTCCAGCCAGCACTGGGGGCACACAGAACTGGGGGAGCTGTGGCCTCTGATGCTGGAATGGACTTGGGTGGAATAAACATGACATTTTCAGCCACCCAGGCACTGCCGTCCTCCCTCCCACTCATCGCCTCCAGCAGCCAGGCTTGGACTCACCCCAGCACCTCCACTGACTCATGAGTGAGGCAGTGACTCTGCCAGCACTCCCCGGGCACAAACTGCAGCAGCCAAACCCCCTTGACTTGCCCCCCAAGAAGCCCCAGGCTGCCCTCCTGCAGGGGCAGTGCTGCCAGTGGGGCCACAGAGGGACTGATGGGCAAAGAGGGACTGGGCTGGTGAATTTGGGATAAAATGGGACTTTGCATTTTTCACATGTATAAATTCTTAAGATCCAGTGAGGACAGAGGTGGCCAAAACTTAAAACTCTGGAGCCCAAGGACAGGGGTGGGGTCTGATGGCCTCCCTCCCTTGTTCTCAAATAGCAACTAATGAAGAGCCACTGTGAGATATGCAGGGAGTACTGCAAGCGAACAGTGTGAAGGCAGTGGCTCTTTCATGCCTCCTGTGCTGCAGGCACAGAGAGGAGCCGCGGTTGGAGCAGGGATCAGGGGGCTGCTCTGTGCCCCCCGGCTGTCCTACACCCCAGAGCAGGAAATGTCCCCTAGCACGAAATTCCCGACCCAGAGCAGGCTCAGCAGACATCAATGTCTTTCTAATGAGCTTTAATAGTGACGGAGTGCAGGAGAGGCAGCGCGGCAGTCCCCGGGCTGCAGCGGGTCCCACGCTGGGCACGGAGCTCCCTCTGCTGCCGGCCCGGAGCCCTTCCCCGGGAAGCTCTTCCAGCAGAGGAAGCCCAAGGCCGGGATGTGCAGGTGACTGTCAAGGAGCATCTGATGGTGCTCTGGGACTCTGACCCTCCCCCACGGGGCTTATTGGGTGGGAGCACAAAGGGACAGAAGGTGCCAGGAGCCCGTGGCCACCTCCACTGCAGCCCCCTGCTTGCTGTTACTGTGCCATGCTCAGGCATAGGAGGTTGTTCTTCCAAGGGATGCCACAAACCTCTGGGAATGCCTGGTGGCAGCCACAGCCCACGGCAGAAGGAAGGGAATGCAGATGGGAGCTGCGAAGAGACTCATCCCCCTCCTTCCTCCCAACACTGAAAACAAAACAGCCCCTCTAACACCCACCACACCACCCAACAGGTCTGTATGTGCAGAACTGGCCTCCAGCAGAGCCCCGGGCAGGAGGCAGGCTGGTGCCCCCAGCACACCCTCATCCCTCAGAGGGCCAGGTGGCAGAGGCGCATGGGCTCCATGTTGTCCCCCCCATCGCTGAAGCAGGTGCTGAAGAAGGGGCAGTACCTCTCTGCAGAGACCTGGTGGAAGGTGAAGAGGTGGGACATGTCCCCAGCATTGAAGAAGGCCACAGTGCCCTCCTCGCAGTCCAGGAAGACCCCCACTTTCCGCGGGGGCTGCTGGGGAGTCAGGCGCACCCAGGGGGTGGCGGTGGCCCAGTACTCCGTCCTGTTCCGCAGGCGGAGTGTCCAGTAGCCGTTCTCCGGGCACAGCTTGACCTTCGCTGCCCGGTCCACAGTCTCAGCAGCCACCCCCAGGTCCCACTTGGTTTTGCTGCCCACCCAGACTTCCCAGTAGTGCCGGCCGCTGTCGAAGGCCTGCGAGCCCAGGACGTTGACACACTGACGGAAGCGCCGGGGGCTGCTGGGCACAGGCCGGGCTTGATTCCTCTCTGTCACTGCTGTCAGGTCTCTGGAGAAGACAAGGTTGGGGTGGGCTGACTCAGGGTCGAAGGTGAGTGGGGCGGGAGCTGTGGAGACATCAACCATGGCGTTCACCAGCTGAACATTCCCTCTGCAGAGCATCCCTGGCCCGCCACCATCCAGGACACCCAGCCCCCACACCAATGCTCACCGGGGCAGATGGAGCGCAGCATGTGTCTCCAGAAGATGTACTGCAAGGGGCCACTGTGGCTGTCCCTGTAATGCTGCAGGTCCAATGCAGGCTGGGTCTCCACACGCACCGAGGGCCTGGGGCAGAGAGCAGCAGCAGTCAGCCCCTCTGCTGAGGCACGTGGGGAGAGCATGGGCAGGGCTGCTGCACAGGGCAGATGTGGTAAAGATGGGACACAAACCTCCCTGGCAGATGTTTGCTCTGCCTGATGCAGCTCTGCCCCCACCGCAACAAATGGCTCAGGGCAGAGATGTTGGACACAGATCCAGCAGCACTGCTCGTGGAGCAGTGATTCCTGGCAGACCTGCACCCAGCACACCCAACAGGACTCCTGCATGGGTGAACAGGCCAGGCCAGTGGAGCCGGGCTGCATCCCAGGGAGGGAGGGAGGGAACAGGGACACACTCCCCTGTGGCAGTTCTGGCCCTCAGCTACTCCCAGCCTCAAAACTGCACCTCAGGGTCAGTTTTGCAGCCTCACTTGGAGAAGTAAGAAGCTAAGAAAGGGCAGGGAGAAGCTGAAGCACCCAAAGTCTGTTGCATCAGCCTTATTCCCTCTTGCAGCACATTTGGCTTTTGCACCCATTCCAAACCAGCACATCTACTCTACCCACTCTTCCAGCCCAGCCATCTCAACACACATGATGTTCCCTGGGAGGAGCATCCAATGTGTGCTGGGGACCAGTTTCCACCTTGCACAGCACCAGCAGCTTCCTGAGCAATGTGTGATGCTTTAAAAACTTGAGATGAGATGCCTCTCCCATGTGGTCCCAGCCAGGGACAGAGATAAGTTCCTGAAAACGGAATCAGCTTCTTTCATGCCAGACACGTACCTGATATCCAGGCTCTCCACCTGCAGTGAGAAGCAGAGAGAATTAGCAGTCACTGTAATTCATGCAGCTGCACAAATAAGCTTCTTGTCCTGTCTCCTGCTGTCACACAGCACAGAGAGAGAGGAAACCAAGCTACCAGGACCCCCACACTGGGAAAAACTGGCTGGGCATCTGGGCAGAGAAGGAATAAGGCTCCTAAGACCCACCACATCAGACATCACTGCATCCCTTGTGGTTAAAGTCTCCAGATTCCAAGGGATTGGGTAGATAATCCAGAGGGATGGTAGTGAGAATGACTCCCAGGTACAACTTAGTGCTGTCATTTAGGACTCTCCCCATCCCAAATTCAGATCCTGAAACATCCCTCAGCCAGGGTCAGCCAAATACTCTCACCTCCAGCAATGACACTTCTTCCATCTTGCTCAGGGTCTGCTCGACACGCTCGATGTCCCTCTGCAGCACTGCCATCCCTTCCTCCAGCTGCCCGACGTGCCCCCGCAGCCGTGCCAGCGACTGCTCCTCCTTCTCACCCAGCGCTGCCAGCACAGCTCTCTCCTCTTCCTCCAGGATCTGATGAAGGCGAGCAAACTCGGCCCGAATCTTGAAGTTCAGCTCCCCAGACACCTTCTGAGCAGAGGGAAGAGGCAGAAGATAAGCTCAACAGCTAAAACACAAGTAGGTGGCACAGGATGGCTGGGCCCGTTACTCCCCTTACAGAGCCCTGGAAATTTGAGTGTCTTAGACATAGCCACGACTCTTTTGGATGGAGAACAGGACACAAGGCTGCAGAGCCAAAGGGAAGAAAACCCCATACCTATAACCCAAAAAACCAGCTCTACCAAAGGCTCGGTCATCTCAACTAGAAATGCCTGCACACAGCCACAGCCCTCTCCCTCACCACCAGGAATGTGCCTGTGGGCAAGACTGGAGCTCTTTAACTTTTCTGGAGCTGCAGACTCAGCTCTTCAGGTTAGTTTGGATTTATTCCACATCATTTCAGACTGTGGGCAGAGCTGCCTGACACTGGTAACTTGCTCTCTCTCTCTCCATGGATCCGTCTCTCAGGGCTCCAGTAAGACTGGGGAGCTGCACAAACTAATCTCAGTCATTAAGGCTGATAAAATCTCATTTGGCTATTTTCAGAGGTCACTTTTTTCCAGTTGTTTACTCAGCCAGCCAACCTTCTGCTGCTCTTGCTGCCTTCCTGCCTGTTTACATGAGACAGCCAATGACTTTTTATTTTCCCCAATCTTTAAGCTTTTAATCTCCCCGTACAACCTTAGCCCTTATTTTCTCAAGGAGTGCTTCCTGAAACTCACGTCCCTTTCTCCCCACAGGAAGCCCATCTCCCTCAAAATACACCTGAAGCTCTGCCAGCCTCCCTTTGCTCTAGCAGGTGCTTGTGCTGACACACCAGAACTGAAGAGGACAAGTAGGGTCTCCCTGTTCAGATCAGCAATTTGCTCCTTTACTCGAGACACCTCTTAGCTTGCATGGCAACAGGACAACACATGCTTATTTGCTAATCCTTCTTCACTAACCCTCAGGGTCTATTCCACATCTGGCAGTGGGACAGAGGTATCAAACGGTGAGGGCTGGGGCTTCAAAGGCTCCAGCCGGAAGACAGTCTCCCATCAGTTTAATCTCACCTCTAAACTACTTCCCTTTTCCTTCAACTCACCTTCTTTGGCTTTTAATGGTTTGTTGCCACCAAAGAAGGAAGCACAGTCAGCCTGTGGCTGTTCTTGCGCTACTGATCTGTACAAGAGTGCTCAGGCTCCTAGCAAACACCTCAGAGCTCTGCAGTGAATCCAAACACAGTCCTTGTGACAAGACCACCGCTCGTGCAGGGCCAACACTGCCACTGACCCAGCTCCTTCTCAGCTTTGCTGCCACCCCTTCGGACACACAAGAGGATTTCAGAGCTGCCAAGAATTAGCACTCTCCCAAAGTGGCAGCGCTGCGGGGCCAGAACAGGCTGCTCAGCCCACAGCTCTCATCACTCACCATGTCTCAGCTCTGCTGCACCGATGCACTTTGGAAACACTGCACTGAGGAGTGCTTTTTGCTCTTTCCAAAGCCTCTGCTGAATATCCAGCAGTGATGGGCTTTGGCCTTATGAGCAGGGCAGTTTGTGCAGATCCCCACTAGTTACTGCTCTAGGTTTTTACAGGAAGCTGAGCTAAACTTCAGCTGAAGTGCTACACAGATCCTCTGTGAACACTGACCCAGAGGCTCCCACAGGGCATTACCGTCAGGCCACAGATCTCCTCCTGCACCACACGCTTCCTCTGCAAGAAGTTCTCCATCTCCTTCTGACGAGCTTGCAAAGCATCTTCCAGGTGCTTCTGCAGGAGGAAAAGAAGGTAAGGAGACCATTTTGCTACTCTGCTGTGATTCAGGAGCCATCCCAATTCCTAGGATCAGCATTAGGAGGCTGCAATAGGATTTCATATAAAGGGTGTAAGGAGAAGTAAGCACCTGATGCACAGGGCTTAAGAACTATGCATGTGTGCATTTAATGAATCCCATTTATTTTTAAGAGTGGGAGCTCCAGCCTGGGAAACCTGTTTGCAGAAGCTTTCAGCCCTGTGTAATGTGAATTTAGTTGTGCAAGGACTGTCCCCTCAAGCAGTGTATTTGGCACAAGCAGTCTTCTCCCCTGGCTGAGAAATGAGACTGTGGTGGGAATGAAGCACACCAGTGACAGAAACAAATGCAAGAGTAGGGTGTGTTCAAAAGACAGTCTGCTAGAAGGAAATAGGGAGAGGGAATGAATGAGGAAGAGGCACAACTGTCACTGCACTCGGGTCAGGTAAAGTGTCACAGTGAGGGAACTGCCAGTGGGAGGAGGGCATGGTGGGGCACGTGGTGGCTGCACAGGGCTCGTGTGGCACATGTCCCCTGCTCCCCAGCCTGGCAGGAGCCACTCACCTGCATCTTCTGCTGGTGCTCCGCGGAGCCGCAGAGCCGCACCTTCTCCACCAGCCCCGCCAGCAGGTAGTGCGTGCGGAATGCCCTGCCGGGGAACTCCCGGCGGCACTGGGGGCAGGAGGGGACGCGGGCACTGCTGTCCCAGTAGCCCTGGATGCAGCCCCTGCAGAAGTGGTGCATGCAGTCCAGCATGACGGGCTCGCTGAAGAGCTCGCAGCAGATGGCACAGGTCAGCTCCTCCCGCAGGCTCCGGTCCTGGCTGCTGCCCGCCATTCCTGCTGGCACGCACAGGGCACACCGTGAGTCTCCTGCCACCAACCACCATCCCCCCCCCGCCCCCCAAATCCCCTGCTGGAGCGCACTTCTGCCTCTCCTGCGTTCCGGGGCAGGGCTTGGCTACCAGACCTGGGGTGGGAGGCACGGGACCTGCCCAGGCGTCGCACCGGGTGTATCCAGCGCCGGGAAAGCCCCGAGCTCCGGCAATTCCAGAGCAGCCCCGGCCGAGGGTCAGTCCCTTCGCACAGAAACAACTTTCTGTTTCCCGTCACTTCGGCCAAAGCGCTCGCAGCGTCTGGCACGGCCCGGGCCGTGTGTCCCCACGGGGAATGGGGTCACCCGGCTCCCACCCACACCGCGGGGAGCTCCGGGGCCAGCCCCGCATCCCCCCTGCCCCGTGTCGCATCTCCCCTGCCCCGTGTCGCATCCCCCCTGCCCCGTGTCGCGCCCCCGCAAGCCCGAGCCCCGCGGGGGCGAGCCGGCCGCTCTCCCGGGCGACCCCGCTGCGCCCACACCACACACACCACACAGCCCAGTCCAGCCCAGTCCAGCCCAGTCCCGGCCAGTCCCGCCGTTCCCGCAGCACCACGGAGCCTCCGACTTGCGGCCTCCGCCCCGCCCCTCGCCCTGATTGACGTCCGCCTCCACCAATCACCGCGCGGAGGGGCCGCGCTCCCGCCCGCTCATTGGTTGGGATCCGGCGAGGGGGCGGGGTAAAGAGGGGGGTGGGTCCCCGCGTGGGACGCGGTCACGTGTGCGCGCGCCGGGCCGGGTGGCGCTCCCTCGCGCGCCGCCCGCGGGAAAGAGCGTGCGGGACGGGACTGGAACGGAACGGAATGGAATGCCATGCCATGCAATGCCCCGCACTGCCCCTGCATAGCCCCTTCAGTGCCCCCGCACCGCCCCCGCACCGCACAGCTCCTGCCCCGCTGCCCCATCCAAGCCTCAGACCAGAAACGCATTCCAGGCAAAAGCCTCCCCCCCCTCAGCCCTGCTCGCAGGCCCCTCACGGCGCGGCTCCAGCCAACGCTTTGGAGCCACAGCTTGAAATCACAAGGGCTGTGGGCTTGTTAGGAAAACAAAGAAAGAAGGAACGGCTTTCACCTCTGTTGCGGTCACCTGATGGTGGGCCCTGGGATGTTGTAGGAAGTGGCAAACGCTGGCGGACATGTGAGAATAATCACAAGAACTTTCAATACTGGAACTAAAAGCAAATAAAACTGAAAGGGTGGGGGGCACAGGGACCCGAAAGAGTTGCACAGACCACCTGTCTCTTAATTATTCTTAGGACCAGAGCATGTCCACACAAGGGCGATGTGCCAGGCACTGTCTATCCACTGCCCTCCTCCTCCTGGTACTCTGTCTTCTCATCATTAGAGCAGTGCAATTAGTGCAGAAAATACTTCTGCCCATCTTCATTTGCTTGTCTGAGGGATTTTCCCAGGCTTTCTCTTGCACCGTGCGTGCTTGGTCACTGGCATGTGGCCACAGCAGCCCTGCCTGCAGGCATTGGCCTCTCCCTTGGCCCCGGCAGCCCCTCTGGG
This sequence comes from Acropternis orthonyx, assembly GCA_035583155.1. NCBI lineage: Eukaryota > Metazoa > Chordata > Aves > Passeriformes > Rhinocryptidae > Acropternis > Acropternis orthonyx. The sequence continues at coordinate 11,439,618 of JAWWEU010000029.1, forward strand.
TCACACACTCGGCCACAGCCCTGCGGTGATGTTTGGACTTTGAGCATCACTGAGTGAAGGAGGAGCAATCAGTCCTGAGAGATGCTGGCCATGAGCAAGCAAGGTGCATGCCTTGGCCTCTGGGTGGCCAAGCAAGTGGCATCCATGGACAGTAATAAGGTCAGGCCACGGCCAAATAAGCTTCCAGCTTCCATCTCCCACACAGTTATTCTGAGCCCTCAGGACCTGCTCCAGCTCACTGGGCAAGGTGAGGGTTGCCTGCACCCTCCTGCTCCAGTGCCTGTGCTGGCAGTGGGACAGGAGTGCTCAGTCCTGCTGCTCACTGGGCACTGGAGGACAAGAAGCACTCTCTGGGCAAAAATTGTTTCCAACAGGCTGAACCTGCTCCCATTGCAGCCCTTTTACCCTTTGTACTGCACAACTCGGCAGAGTCCCCTGGGAATATCACTAGGATGGTGACACTGAGATCCAGGGATGCCTGAACAATCTCCATTTAGCTGTGACTTAATGCAACAAAACATCACTCCCCACATTTACAGTTTTGTGCTTCCACTAGGCTGGCTCTCACCCTGTGAACTTGCTGGGAGCAGTGCCAGTGCCAGCCCAACACAGTGGAACAGTGACTGGCGTTACGTCTCATCCTCCTGCCACATGCCAGCGATCCTGAGAAACCAGCCGGCTTTGAACTTGTGGATTTTGGATGGGACCTGAATTATCTGCTTAGACGCATCTTTTTGAGACGGGAATGGCTTTGTCTCCTGTGTCCAGCCTGTGATCTCCTGGCTTTGCCACCGTTCCTCCAGGAGACAATACAGACTGTGCACAGACACACAGATGATCAGATAAGATGCCAGCACAGGACATGCAGTCTGGGGTGAGCCAGAAGGCTGCTCCCTGACCGGCAGCAGCACTATGGTCCTTTATTTGTGTGGGTCTACATAGGGGTCAAAGCATCAATAACTGCTTTTCAGCAGAGATTGGAATGTGCTGTGAAGTGTTATGTTCCCCTGCAGCCCGAGCCGTCAGTGCTGGGAGATGTCTCCATGAATCAGCATCTGCACTCTGTTCAAAGAGCTCATCCCTCCCCGTGGGGGTGGTTGTGGAGCCCAGGGAGGTGATGCCTCCCAGGGGCAGCTGTACGCCCACAAGTCTTTCTGTAGCCAGATAACTGCAGCTTCACCCAGAAAGAGCAGAATTTGGGATAGCTCAGCTGTTGAGCTTCCCTGTCAGCTCCCCTGTCAGCTCCCCTGTTAGCCCCAGTTGGAGCCTAGTCCTGGCCCCTCTGTGCAGTGTGAACAGCAGGTGCATCCCCTTGGCATGGCACCTGTGCCAGCAGATACCCTCCCTCAGGGGCTGGCACAGGACTGCGGGATGCTGCTCTCATGCAAGTGATGCTCTGCACCAGGGCATGGAGCTGCCAGCTTGGGTCCCGGTGCTGCAGGACATTCTGCAGCATCCAACAGAGTCCTGGACCCACTGATGTCTTGGCTTTCCCAAATAATTCCTCTTGCTGCTGACAAGACCTATCGCCCCTGTAAAATTGCTTATTTCCATCTTTGTAGGTTTGAGCTGCAAACACAGATTTTGGAGCCAAAGGAGGAGTGGCGCCGTTTTACCATGCACTGCACTAACCCATCAATCCAAGAAGAAAGTTCTAATACAGATGGGATGTCCTCGTCATGGCCATTTCACTTTCTGGGACATCAGCTACGAGGTGTAAAACTAGCAGTGAGTGTCAGTCATTTCCCAATGAACACATCTCCCACCCGTGGATTGAAAACACACACCCGAGCGTCCCCCAGTCTCGGATTCCTGTTTAAGTGCTCCTGGCATCTCTTTCCTTTCAGCACTCGCTTCAGTTGGCAATGCAATGTTTTTCTTTCTTTTTTTAGCATATCCCTCTCGGGAGGCTCCAAGCTCTGGGCTGGGACCTGAGAACACTGTGTTTGGAGAGTTTGATTATGCACTGGGGAGATGAAGGATAACATGGATTGGGAAGGGTTTGGCTGAAAGCACATGGATTGGGTCCAAAACCCTTCACCATTCTCTGCTCCATGCAGTAAACATGTATTCTTGGAAATGGGTGTCAGAGGTATCGTTTGGCCTTGCAGAAGGAGGGGATAAAGTGGGAAGTGTGATGGGTCGAGCTGCCAGAGGGCTTCGCTGGGCTCTCAGTGATAACACGAGTGGAAGGAGAAGCAACTTTTGATGCACAGTGTCAGTCCCTTGTGTTGGCTCTCCAAACGTAGGCAGGAAAGCTCCACATGGGATGAGAAGCTTCGCATTTTGATTTCCCTGTTTCACTTTGGTTTGAGTACAAATACACACCGAGGACTTTGATTCCTCTGGATCATGCTCTCCCCTGTGGCTCTGCCGGAGCAGCGCCCAGCTGTGGAGCAGGGGAGGGGCAGAGGGGTGAATTGGGAGTGATGTTTTCCCTGTGCTGACCTGGACAAGCCCCAGGGGAAGGACTCTGTGGTAGTGAGGATGAGGAAGGACTTTATGGGTGTGAGAAAGGGGCAGCCTGGAGCCAGCCCTTCCCACTGCCCATGGCACCTCTGGCCAGGAGGGAGTGGGGTGCTGCCAGACCAGGAGAAATCCCCCAAAGCAGGCTGCACCCCAGAAAGCTTTGTTTGTGGGAGCTCCTGCCAGTGCTCCTGCACTGAAACCAGGAGGGGGAAGAAATGGAAAGGGATTACTGTAAACAGAAAGAAAAGAGTGAAATAAGAAGGGATGAGGTGAATCAAGGTAACAGCGGCATCACTGTTAATGGATATTACACATCCCTCCGTGACCTCAGCTGCAGGAACATGATTTAAAGGCCTCGGTTAGAAGAGCAAGCAGGAAATGAAGCAATGCTCCGAGATATGGTATCTTTGGATAAATAGCTGCAGAAGGAAGGTGACCAAAGGGTAGGCCATTATTTGCCAATATTTTCTTCCAAGCCAAATGACACGGCTGTTTTGCTAAAGCCAGAGCCTTGAAGGCTCTGGAGCCTCTGAAGGCGTCTGACCAGTCCCAAATAGCTCCATGAACTGGCATGGTCCAGATAAGAGACTGGTGGAGATGGCAAGAGGTGTTGAGCAAGTTCAAGCCATCCCAAACATGCAATGAAAGGACCCAGGTCAAGTAAGGGCAGGAGTTTAAAGGTTTGTGTCATTTTGTCCCTCCTGTGTCCAGGAGAAGGGTTGGGGATCAGCATGGACAAATCTGTCTCCTACTACATGTAGGGAGGGAGGTGGCACCAGGGGACAGGCTCTTCTGAGCCCTTAGATATGCGTGTCTCTGGGGGGCACTGGGGCTATGGGAGGGGGTACCCACAACCTGCTGGTGCTGGCATGGAGGAAACAAGTTCTGGAACCGGCACAGCAGGGAGACCACTGCTTAATCCTGAGTTTTTCTTTTTTTTTTTTTTCCCCAGGGGGGATGCTCAAATAACTCAATCCCCAGAGACCAGTCTCATTTGCCGCTGAACTTCTCAGCCCAGTTTCCCTCCCCAGGACTCCTGGTGTGAACCACCATGAGCAGGCCTGTCAGGCAGCCTGTCATGCTGACCTGTGAGATTCCCCATGCCGGCTCTCTGCACAGCCAGGAATCCACCACGTTTGCATTCCAGCAGCATCCTTCAGCACTCCACGCCCAGGCGCCAAAACCAGGAGATTTCTGCAAATATTAACATTTCTGACTGCCGCTTGTTTGCCTGTTTACTCTGAGCTGTGCGTGAAACTGCTGTGATACTTCACACAGAGCACAGGCTCGGCCAGAACAGCTCTGTCCTCTCAGCCTCCCATGGGCCATGAGTCAGTCTCCAGCCAACTCGCCGGGTGCAGGATGCCCTGGAACATTCTTCTCCTCCACTTGGATGCCTTGTTCGTGATGAGGCTGCTGGACATTCACAGATGTGTTGAGGTGCCTCTGCAGAGCCTGAAGCACGTGGGGGATTTGGTTTTTATGGTTTTTTTTTTTTTTTTTTTTTATATTTCTAACCTCAGCTCTGTAGGAAAGGTCTTCATGAACTCATCTTACAAAAATGGGCTGCTCAGGGTGCTGAGTCCGATCAGTGAGCATCCATATTCCATGGCCAGAATACAGTAGCCATGAAATCCAAACATGTGGTCACATCATATCCCCAGATTGCTTTCTCCTGGCTGGTCTGAGGCTGTTTGCCATATTCATTACTTGCATTAAAGACAGCTGCAGAGCCCAGTTCTCTGCAGGATGTCACATATAAAAGTCTTCAGTCCATTTAGTGGAGATGGAGAGAGTTCATTTACCATCGTGCAGCCTTCAAAAGCCAAGGGATGTTTCTGCAGAAGATTCCACAAGTATCTCTCAGTGTAGCGTTTCACGCACAGCACAGGTTATTGGTCATCAATGTCCCCCCTTGCTATTTACTTTGCACTTTTCTATCTGAGAAAGATGCACATGTACTCTACAATCTCATTCATTTTGGAGAAACTCAGTCTCCACGCTGCCTGCACCTTGACAGCCTCAGCCTGGAGGCACCTCCTGTGACCCCCAGCAGGATTCAAAAGCAGATCTTTGCTCCTGGCTCTACCTCTCCCTCTTCAAATTTCTTACAACCACACAGTAAAAGCCAGGCCCTGAGCAATATCAAAGTGGTCACGAGAAACAGAATGAAAGAAATTCAGTTGCCATTGAGCAAGATAACCATCTCCCTTAGAGAAAATAATTAAATTGGCCATACCTTTGCTAAAAACTCAGAAAGATCCTCAGAAAGATTTTCCTTCTGGAGCTGTCACCATAACAATGAAAGTTTGCACAGGATGCAATGGGAAGGGAGGGGGGAGAGATGTGCCCTCAGTAAGCACATGGTGCCGTGCCTGGCAACACAGCCGATGGTCACAGGAGATGCCAAGGGTGAGGGACAGGCCAGCCCTGGAGGAGGAATGTTATGAGCATGAAAAAGGATGTTGGTGATGGGGAAGAGGAGTCCTTTAGCCCTGAGGAGTGGAAAGAATGGATGGTCAAACCAGCGTGGTCCTGGGAATACTGGACAAACCCTCTGAGCCATTCCTGGTGTCTGTACTGGTGAGGTTGTGGCAGTGCTTTGTTGGGCAGGTGACTGCCACCCAAACCCTGTGCCAGAGCTACCCTGAACAGCCCTGGGGCAGGGCACCAAGGCTGAAGGCAAGGCCAGGGGCAGGTGGTGGCCTTCAGGAGGCTGCAGCTCCTGCCTCCAGTTTTGACAGTACAGTAAATGCTGAGAGTGATATTACTATGGGGATTAATTGATCTTTTTCAGAGCCCTCTCCTTTGCTCCCCATCCAAAACTCACAAACTGATTTATTTGTAATAGGAGCTGGGAAGGCTCCTTCCCTCTCCTTTTTCAGGGGGATAAGCCAGGGCATGGCCTTGCCCAGGATAGCTGTCAAAAGAGGGAATAACCCATCCTGGACACAGCGTCAGGGCCTCTGCCACCTTTCCCCTTTCTCTGGCTACCAGGGCTGGCTACCCTGCTTCACCCTGCAAAACGACAATGCACATCCTCTGGTCCTGAAATGAGTGTCATGGGAGGCTGCTCATCTTCTGCCCAGAGTGAATGTCACCCTGAAGGAATGTGGTTTTCCCCATGGGAAGCTGAGCACCATAAGCTGCAGCATTCGGAAGCCATGAGCACTCCCAGAGGTAACAGTCGTGCAAAGCCTAATTTCCCCTGGTACCTTAAATACCTTAAATGCCCGGGTGGAAATAAGTCTCATTTCTCTCCAGCACAAAATGGCTTTCAAAGTGGATTTTTAGGCTCCAGACTCACCGCCCTCATGTGTCTGGTCTGAGCTCTTCAGCGAAAGCAGAGGGGAAACTCTGTTCATCGAATAATAAATTGCAGGCACGTGCTCCCCCGAGCAGTTGTTTGGAAAGTGTCCCATATGCCTCGTGCCAGATTTGCTGGCCAGGGAAGCTCAGTGGTATTAGCGTGTTCCAGTTAATTAGGGCTGTGAGTCGTCCTTTTCATCGCCTGCAAGAGCTGAGAGAAGGACAAACCCCGAGCGCTGCCTTTATAAGGCTTTGTGCTTTCCAGCACCGGCTCTGCCCAGCTTGTGCGTGCTCCGCTCGTCCCCTGGCCATGCTGCTCTTTCCCGTGGCGCTCTCGGTGTCATACCTAGCTCACAGTGTCGGACAGTGGATGTGTGGGGAACACAGAGCCAAACAGATTCCCGGCCAAATCCCTGGGTTTGTATCAGGAGTGGATCCGACCCTCCCGTCTCGGTGTGAGGAGCCGCCAGCAATGCTGGTGTGCTCGGACACGGCTGCTGGCCCGGCCCCACAGAGCTGAGCCCGGCTGGGGTACCCTGCTCCCTGCTGACCGCTGGTGTGCGTCCCCACGGGACTAGGAAAGGTGGAGCGAGGTAGTGAAGCAGCAAACCCAATCCTGCTGCCGCTGTGGTGGTCCCATAATCCACCATTTACAGCGCTATTTGTTATCTCGGGAGCGACAGACTGGGCACAGGTTTGTAACTTCTTTGCGGGACTATGAAACAGGAGTATCCAGCCTGGGAGAGGAACACCCTGGTTGCAGAACACGCTGCCTAAATGAGACGGACAACTTAGAAAGAAATACCACGGGGCAAAATGGGAAAGCAGCTGCCACTGCTGCACATCCAAGCACCATGTTCCTTGTAGTGCTGGTAGCCCATTGATCCAGGTGTAAGTTTGCCAGAGTTAAGCATTTTTATAAGCTTTTTTATGCACAGAAAATTGAGACACATGAAGACATTTGCCCAAAGGCAGACAAGGAGTCTATGGTAGATGGGGAGACATGCTCGGACCCAAAAAATCATCCATGTTTCTAGTTTACCCAGACAACTGCTGGTCTGCAACGTATCGTATTTTTGCAATCCTGGCTCTGAAGAGCTTATCTGACCGCAATTATCCTCTTCTGCAGAAGCTGTTTTCTACCTGGCTCGGTACACAAACAACAAGCAACAACCCTCTAATAAATTAGCAAAGCTTTGAGTGCAGTGACTTGCAGAAACAGCAGCTAAATCCAGGGGCCAGTTCTGGGCTCAGCGGCGCTGATGTCTGCCCAGAGCAACCCTGCCGAGCCCCCTGGAGCCCTTCTGCCCTGATGTGAGGATGATCAAGGGGATTTTGCATGTCAGAGGGAGATTCAGGCTGGGAAGAGGATGGAAGGAGTAAACCTTCCTTGGTATTAATCAGCTTAATCAAATGAGTCCTGTGGGTTTGCCTCCAGTGGGGCAGGAGCTGAAGTGTGGTGATGTGTGTCCTCTTCAGCAGGAAAAAAACCTCTTAAATATTTTTCCATATGATTTTCTCCTTCCTGGCTCACTGACCCTCATCGTGCAGACACATTCAGCATCCCTGGTTTCTGCCTGTCCTGAAAGAAAGTAGAGCTGTGGCAGTCCCAGGACAACCCTCACAGTTGGTCTCTCCTCCTGCTTCTCCAGTGCCTCTCATTGTGGTGTCACATCGCTCAGGTGTTTTAGCAAAACCTTACCTCCAGTGCTGTCTCTGCTCCTTCACTAATTCCAGAAATGTTCACACGGGGACAAAAGGCTGTTACAAAATGAGAACCTGCTTTTAAATTCAGAGAGGGTGAAGACAGCTTTCTATCCGCCCTCCCACCCCTGAGTCTCTTCGTGGCTAATTTAGTTCCCAAATGCAACAGACTCCCAAATCCACTGCATCTGTGAAATCCGGGGCTCAAATGGAAATGGGGCTTTTGTGTTACCAAAACTTGCTGATGCCTTGGAGGCTGCTCAGGAAAACACAGGCTTGACATTGCAGGAAGGAGCAGTGGAAATATTTTGGTTACATGCAGGTGGAATTATACAGATGTTTAAAAAAATGAAAAACTGCTTTGTAAAGTATGTCAGTGTTGCTGCTCCAGATGAAGCAGGATGAACCAGAGCAACTGGAAGCCTTGGTAACAGTTTTCTTAGAGATTCCTCCCAGGGAGTGAACAGATAATCCACCTTCCTTTCCTGACAGAAGCTGAGCTACAGTGGATGGTTTACAGCTGCAAGGTGATCAGACTGAGGACCTGCCTGCTCACTGAGGCAGAACAGATCATAGGCCTAAAGGAAGCCCTCTCCTCTGCCCCATTTCTCAGCCTTTTGACATCATTTTTGCTCCCTGGAGCACAAAATTCATCGTTATATTCTCAAAAGCACGGGTGAGCAGACTCGCTTTTGCCTAATCAAAGCCCGACCACTGGGAAAGGCTTTAGAGCTGCGAGATCCTTTGAGCAAGCCCATCATGTTCGAAAGGACACAGGGCTCCCGGGACAGGCATTTGTGTGTATCCAACCTCTGTGTGCAAATACCTCAGGGCTCGAGGTTACAGCAGTGCATTCAGTGGGCCCTGGCACCTCTGCAGGACAATGCAAGGCACCAGCTTCGTGTTTCCCCATCCTCCTCCTTCAGGGTGTCGTTGCAGGTTGAGGTTGGAAAGACCCTCAGCTGCCAGCTGTGCGGGGAGGTCTCTTTGCAGCTCGGTGTTCAGGTTGCCACAGCTTGTGCCATGACTGCTCCTCTCGACCCACCAGGAGGGTGGGGGCTCTGGCAGCACAGCCCCCCATGTCCCTTCTCCCTGGAGGAGCCGGGGGCCAGGCAGCATCAGGGCTGTGCTGCACTCGCTGCAGGCAGTAATTACGTTGTAGCTGGGTGAGATGAGGCAGACTGGCAGGCAGCCCTTGTGTGTGGTGCTGTGAGGAGATCTCTGCTCCCAGGGAGAGGGCTGGGGAGAGTGGAGGGAGCGGGGACAAACCCTGGCTTGGTGGCTGCCAGCTGGGGTGACAGCCTGGGTGTGCTGAGAGCTCGACTGTACCCCACTGCACTGCTCTGTCTGGTTGAAGAGATGAGCTGATATTTAGAAGCACAGCAGGTTTTGGTGCTAATCTTTCCACTGGACCCCTGAGATCGTGGGAGAGGATGTCTTGGGGACTTGCACTGACTAATCCATGATTTAAGTTTGCATTTGCTGTCATCCAGCAAACACCACGTGCCAAAAATGACTGGAATTCACCCCATGGTCCTGATGAAGGTTCACAGCTTCAAAAATTTGTCTCCTGTCAATCACTGCCTTCTCCCCAGGCATCTTATTGTAGCTCTGAGAAGAGAAGAGTGGGGAGCTGTAGCAAAGGAATCTGGGGAATGGGCAAAATAAAATCTTAGAAAGAAGAGAAAGGAGGAAAAAATATACCACTTGAGCAGAAATCAACCCTCCACTGATAAGGACCCAGGAGAGGAGGAGTATCCATCCACAAGGAACAGGGGGAATAGCATGCACCGCTCACTTCGCATTAGCTGCCCTTTGCCTTTCTCTGCAGACCACTGGGAGACAACAACAGCCCCTTCCAAGTGGTTTTGTCCTGTCCTGCTTCCCCCACTCTCAGCTTTCCCAAGCAGCTAAATCAACAGCCTTAGGGTAAATGAAGGGGCAGAAGGCACAACATTCCCACAATAATCCAGCTAGCACAGCGGGTGAGTTTCATGATGAGTCCTTTCCTTTCTGAAGGGGAGATGGAGAGAGGAGGGGAAAGGATGGGACTCATAAGGACCCTTGTCCAAGTCTTGGGTTCAAGTGTCACCTTCTATGTGATTTTAGGAATGTTCTCATTTGCCTTTTTCTGCGGAGCCATTGGAGAGTTTTCTTTTTCCTGGCATATTGTGACTTTTGTGGCACAAAATGTTCATTGAAAAGCCCCCTTGTTTCCATTCTCACAAAGACAAGGAAACCAAAGTCCACTGTGGGGGTAAAAACTAAAACTTTTCTGGTAAAAGCCTACCTGTAGAGAGGTGTCCTCCTCCCCAGCCTTTGGGAACATCTCCTAGCCCAGGTGAGTTGCAAACTCACACATTGCCTGAGGTGGAAGTCCTATGCTAGGAACAGAGATGACTTCTCTTTGAAGGCAAAACCTTTGGACAGGTAGGGAGCTATGCTTATCTGCTTCCATGGGTTGCCCTTAGGGTGCTTTCCTGGGCTCCAGCGAGCTTGGATTTTGCAGATTTGGAGATGAGGATGCTGCTTTTGTGCCTCTCCCTCTTTCTTGCTCCAGGTGTGTCGACAGCATGCTAAAATTGAAACTCACTTAATCTCCATGTTCACCTTGAATCTGGCTCTTGAGCAGATCGAGCCATTGCCAAGTGACTAAAACTTTTCAGCATTACTTTTATTTGTATCTCAGGAGTACCCGAAAGCCTGTCCCACAGCAGCAGATCGCTCTGTGCAGGGTACTGTGTGACCACTGAGGCAGAGGAGGATGTGGGGGAGTCCGTGAAGGCTCTGCTGAGCTGCAGGACCTGCAGACCTCTTGCTGCAGTGGAGATCCATCTCTGGACATGACCATGCCAGTCCCAACAAGTTTAAGCCTGAGGAGATGGGACAGTTATGGAGTGAGGGCAGATGAACACTTGCCCAGGTCAGTGTCATGGACGAGGAGCCTGCAGATCTCCTGCTCCCACCACTTCTCCCTGGAGAGGAAACTGGATGTGGTGGAAAAGCTTCTCTCTGCTTGATGCAAGAAGCCCCTCAGTGGCTGAACACTGTATAAACAGCAGCAGCAGGCTCCCTCCCCCTTTCCATTCCTGTTTGTTAAACACACGCTCTGTGCCTTTCTCTCATTCAGGAGCGAACACAGCATCCAGCTTCGTGAGACGGGGGCTGTCAGTCACCCTGTGTGAGGGGGCTCTACGGATGCTCAGGGTGGGGTTCCAAAGCTACCCCCGGTGATGAAGCACCCTCTGGCAGCCCAGATCCTCACCTGACTTCCATGCTTCTCTGAGGACAGTTGCAGAAAAGTGCCTTTCACCCCTTTGCCACAGGTTGACTTCCAGAGAGTGGAGAGGACCAAGTGCTCCGTCCTGGCCAGCAATGAGACGGTAACTGGAGGTGAGTGGCTCGGTCCCTGAAGGAGGAGGACGCTCTGGCCTTTGCAGGTAGGTCGGGGAGGGCTCATCTGAGGGCTGAGATGGGGCCAGGTCTTGGCCATGCCACACTGTTCAGGCAGAAAAGACCCAAGCATCTTTGAGAAACTGGATTTGGGGACTGACAGCCCTGAGAGCTGGAATAGAAAAAGTGAACAAGAAATACTGGCAGGAGAGTTTCAAAAGGTCCCCGAGAAGAAGCAGAGAATGTGGGAAGCAGGATGCTGAGTGGGAGCAGTCAGGAGAGCAGGCTGCTCCGAGGGGCTGCAGAACCCAGGCATGTCCAGCTCCAGAGCAGCACGTTGCAGGTGTGGGGCAGAGTGCGTGGCTGCCTGAGAAATCCTGCTCTCTCCTGCAATTTGCCTCCTCGTGGCTTGGTACAAACCTCCCGTTGGCTCCTCTGTGCTGGGACTGCACACGCTGCTGGCACTCAGTGCTGCCACAGATCAGTGCCCTCAGAGAGGGAGATGCAAAGGGAGATAGGGGACTGCAGGAGGAAAATCGGTGCTTGCTTTCTCTTTGCATTCATTGCGTGCTAATCGTGGAACAGAGAAATCCTCTTATAGTCCTGTTGCAGCTGCAACCTACAGAGTTTCTGGTCTGACCCAGAGCAGGATACTGGGTTTTCTCTGTTTTAATGAGAGATTATTTTCCTCTGTTCCCTTGTCTCATCTAAATATCAGCAGGTAACAGGCTCCCTAGGTTAACCCTCGAGGATCCATCCCCCAAGCTGTCTCTTCCTTTCAGCAGTCCCAACAACTGGGGTGTCTCCCTCGCAGTGTCACCCACTGAGCCGTGTCTCCCAGCCAGCCTTGCTCTGCTCCCATGGCACATCCTGCAGGACAGAGGGCCCTGCACTGTTCCTCCCTGCTTTCTGTAGGATAAATTCCCATGAGAAAGCATGTATCCCTGCCAAATGGATCTCTTCTCACCACCTTCTTTTTCATCCTGTCCTGAGCTGTGTTACAAAGGCATCCTTCTTGCCTTGTCCTCTTCAGAGTCTTCTGTGGCTCCAGCCTAGGCAGGGATGTGAAAATATTTAGCGTGAGGAACCACAAGAAATCCCTGGTGTCTCCTCCTCTTTGCACTCTGTTTCCCAGTGCCAGTTCTGTGCTGGCGTCCCACAGGAGCAGTTCTGGGTGCCAACGAGTGTCTGATGCCATGAGCTTTCTGCCCCAGTGAACATGAGCTGTATAGATAATTTACAAAGCTTTGGCAGATGATGGGCAGGTCAGAGGATCTTCCCTTCTGCTGTAGCGTCATGGCAGGACAATCACCCCTTCACTGGAGATGGAAGGACCTGGGAAAATTTCTATCTGTTCTTTGGCTTCAGGAAATCATCCCAGGGCTGCTGTTTGTCTTGAAACTTGCCCATTACATAAAGAAGGCAAAACCCGCTCCCCTCCATCAGTCACATTCTGCATTTTCATGCAGTTCCTGAAAACTACATTCAGGTTTTATGCTGAGAGATGCGGAGTCTTCTCTGGTGGTGAATGCAGGAGGCTGGAGTTAGAAAACTTGGGCTCTGTTCCCAGCCGTGCCGTGCATGTGCTGTGTGGTCTCTGCCAGGCTGGTTAACCTCCATATCTCAGTTTATTGTGTTCTCCTCCCTTAAGTGCTGTGGGGTGCAGGGCTGATCTCTGCTGCCTCTTGAGTGCTGGAGGGGAACGTGAAGGTGGTAGAAGGTGGGTTGTCCCAGGGTGACCACCGGGTTCTGGTGGTGAGGGATGGCCTCAGACCTCCTTGCCACAGACACCTGTCTGAACATGGGTCTGGGGATGAGATGAGTCAGCGCTCCTGGACTGGGATGCTGGAGATTAGGAGATTTTGTGGAGTTGAGCTGATTTGGATGAAGGACACAGCATGGAATAAACCAGTGAGACAAATGATAGAAGCATCCAGCAGCCTGAGCCCTCACACTCCAGCACTGCTGTAGAAGGAGATTGTAGCTGTCACTAGCCAGAGAGCAGAGGCTGGCCCAAGTACCTCCACTCCCTCCTTTCAAATCAAACCAATCCCTCTTACTGCTTGGACAAAAAGAGAAGTTCTAATTAACAGCGCTGTTTTCTGTTTTCTCCAGCCCTCTGCCCACCCCTCCAGCCCTGCTTTCTGAACCCTTCCAGGCCTGGATGTGCCCTGACAGATGTGCCCTGGGCTGGCTGTATGCCTGGGGCTGCAGCAGGGACATGGAGGGAGCTGGGATGTCCCCAGAAATCAGAGGTGCATGAGTCCCAGGACACCTAGCCTAGGCCCCCTGTAGGAAGGGATTTTGGACGTGTCACATTGGTCACTGTCCCTCTCAGTCATTGACAGCGGTGTGCTGAATGAATGGCTCCTCTGTGCTTCCCTGCTGGCACAGGGAACAGCTCTCTGCCTCACTGGGAGCCATCCCTGGGTCCCAGCCCTATCTCAGGCTGAACCTCAGCTGGAGGAGAGGGTGAGGATTAGGGTTATCCTGATACAGGCAGCGCCGTGATCCTGCATACCTTCATGGCAGCTCAGCACAGAGGGAAGGGCTTAGGGTAGTATTTCTGCCTCCTGCTGGTCTGTCCTGCTGCTTTGTTGTCCCAAAAGCAATTGGCTCTCAGCTCCAAGGATTTTTCCATCTAGCCTGGCAGGTCTGTTAGGCAGGGGAGCGTGCGCCTGACAGCAGCCTACACATAATGCCAGGACTTCCATTACTTGCTGGAACAGACCTCAGTCCACTCCTAGCAGCATCCCAGTGACCTCCAGGCAGCCTCTCGAGTGGGCACATTTATTATAACCATTTTGTCTCTTAATTAAAATGTCTTAATTGATTTGTAATAGTTCCCCTTTAGAAAAAAAACAAAACAAAACAAATCAAATAGTAACTCCATTAAGGCCATTTTGTTAGGAAGCGAAACAGCTCCAATAATCATCATGTTCCTGGCTCCTCTCAGATGGTGGGTAGCTGCCAGTCTCCAGTGAAAGGAAATAAGCTGAGATGTGAGCATGGGAACAGGCAGTGGTGGGTGAGATGGGGAAAAAGGGAAGGGAGAGTCCACAGTGTTGTGCCAGGACGTGGATACTGAAGACAAATGGGATGGGCAAGTCACAGAAGAGGGGATAACAAGTAATCAAGTAATGCTGGACAATCCAGAAGGTATAAAACCCAGACAGAGAGCAAGCAGGGAAAGCACTGGAAGCCACTGAAAGTGTGCCCAGCACTTGCTCTGTTTCTTTCACTGACCTTGCTCTCCTGGCAGTGGGGTTTGCTCTGGCCCAGCAGCAGCACAGGTGGCTGAGGGCTGCTGCTGCTGCTGGGGGTTGGGCTCTGACCAAGAGGCTGTGGCTGTGCCACCTTCCCGGGGCCCTGTCTGCTCCCTGGCTTCCCTTTCCACTGCATCCACTGCATGGCATGGCTCTGAACGCCTCTCTCCCGTCTTAGAAGTTGGGACCTCCCTTTGGTTGTTGGGGTTACCTTTCCAGGGCTGTGGCAGTGATGTCGTGGAGGTCTGAGATCACCCTTAAGCAAACCCTCACCCCAGCAGATCCACCTATTTTACCTCCCAGCTTCCTACTTTCCTAGTGGTCTCCATTATCCTGGTATCTGAGCCCAGCAACCTCATTTACAGGAACCACTGGCATAAAATTGGTCTGCAGAGTGAGATGTTAGGCAAGCAATCAGACACAGGGGGGCAGGAGAAAGGGTGCAAGCAGGGGTGGGTTTACTGCAGGCAGCTCTTCTGCTGGGTCTCTGCAAGGTCTCAGCTTTGCAGCCAGCTGGGCAGATTCCTGGAAGCAGCTCCTGAGGGGGAATCACAATCCATGCTCTGAGGAGCAACGACTGAACAAGCAGCCATTTATTTTTGATTGCAATGTAATTGCTGCCACCTCCACCGCCTCACCACCATTATTTTAGGCTATTTGTTAAGGAACCAGCTGAAATGCAGGTGCTGTGCACAGAAAGTGTTCTCCCTTCCCAAGGACAGGCTGTCCTTAAAACTTTGGCTTGCAGGGCACGAGGCTTGTGGGAAGCCCATCAGCACCCAGTCAGCAGTGCTCCTGTCTCTCCCGGTACAAACCCAGACCAGTTCCTTCCTCAAGGAGGCTGAGAAGGTACCAAGCACTCTGCCTCTAACTCCCACTTCATTTAAGCTCTCTACCTCCCTCTCTTAGTGGAAGGGCATTTTCCCCCCTCTCTGCAGGTCAGAGAAAACATGATGCTCTGCAAACCTCCCTCTTTGGGTAGGGTGGTGACTGCTGTGAGAACGGGGTCCCCACTCACAGCGCTGGGGAGAGGGGATATATGAGGGACCATTTCCACCCCTCTCCACACACCCCAGCAGCAGTTCTGAGCCACAGAGGCTGAGGAGGAGCCAGTAACAAAGCTGGCTTTTCTCCTGCTGTGTTTGGATTCAATGAAAAGCCAGCCGTGACAACGCTCTGCTGTTCCAATGGCACCGAACGCCAGCCAGGGGTTTCAGGCTGAGTCAGTTCTGGTTCCTCAGGCTCCCTGCCCCCAAAGCCACCTCATGCAGGAGTTGGGGCACCATGTGGCAGGAGGCTGAGGGACGCCAAGGTTCTTGCTCTCGGGCCTGTCTGTGCCTGGATGCTCAGCAGCAGCTCCACTGGAGGCTTGTTCACAGCTTCAGTGGTTTGTGCCTCGAACACGCATGTCCCTGCAGGAGCTCCCTCCTCTGCAAAGCCAGCGGATGCCTGGGTGTCACCGACAATGAGGGGACAGAGAGGTTCTTTCAGGGATCCTTGGCAGAATGATAATGGCACTAAATCATGGTTAGAAATAAAGCTTTACTTCCTTATCAGGCTGTTATGACTAGTATAGCGCAGAATTCATGATTGGAACAGCACGGGATTTCTGCAAGAAATACCAACATAGTACAGTCTGCAAGTAGTGAAATACAGAATAAACACCTTAACTTATGGTTTCTTATCACCTAAGTAATATGGAATTTATAACACAACTTACAATTTATAATCACCTGGACCCTCTTCAGATTGGGTTTGTTGTCTCAATATAACAATTGTAATCTAGACTCAAAAATCCTATAAAAGAATATGAGTCACTCACTGAATCCATGGAGGAAGCAGAGGACAGTGGAGATGTCCTTGGCCACAGGGTTCATGGGTCTCACTGTCCAGTAGTTCCCTACTTAGGACTTGTAACTGTGCACTGTGTGCTGTCACACTTGTCTGTTCTGTGACAGGGACATCACCAACACCTGCCTGGCCGGGTGTCTGTGACCTTCAAGGTCAGCAAGGAAAGGAATAATTGCCTGGTGCCCGGGAACCTTGAGACTGGCAGGGGAAGGAAGAAGAAACCTGGTTTGTCTAGCTAGTTCACAGGACCCTGAAAGTCTGATAATGAGGGTCAGGGAAAGAATATGTGACACATTTGGTCACAGAGAGTGGCTCAGAAAATGGTGTTAGCTATGCTGCCCATATTACCAGGGGTGGAGAGCAGGCCATACTGGGTTGATTGGGTGGTGGCATCACTATGAGGAGCAGTAGCAGAGACTCATGCAGAGACAGGGGGACAGATATTTTCACCTGGAGAAGTGAGAAATAAGAAACTGAAAAAGCTGGTGCACAATCTGGAAATAAATTGCTGGGGGGAGTTATGGAGAAGAACACCTCGAGTCTGAGAGTGCCTTGTTGTTTTTCTCCTTTCCTAGTTCTTAAGGAGTTAGAACTCAGGGCATTTTTGTAGGCAAGTAAATCTCATCAAAGATGAGTGACACCATCATTGAGTTTTTCTGTCAGCCCCAAGAGGATCCAAATTTTTGGCTTTTTCGAAGCAACTTCCCTGTTTTGCAAGGCCCAGCCTGAAGAAGAGGAAAGGCAGTGTGCGAAGGGGCTTCATGCAGGCAATCTTTTCAGGACCTTCCAGTTTGCCTCTGTCTGGTTGAGGGGTTTTTTCCCTGTCCAATTCAAACAAACCGAATCTCAGAAGCTTGTGTGAAAAGTCACATTTTTCGATGACTTTTCCTTGGGGAACTGGCATTCAGCTGATCACAGGCTCTAATAGGAGGTGTAAGAGAACTCAAGGGGCATTCACTGTGAAGGGAGAAGGAGGGAGGATGCCACTGCTGCTGCTGTTTAGCCTGAAATACCCTGTGGGACATGCCCTTTGAGTCTCTGTTTTTGCAGATGCTCTGCTGTCTCCTGTGCTCTCACTTCTGCTGTTTCTGTGTTCCAGACCTCCCTCTCCTCCTGGTGAAAAGTCTCAGGCCAGGCATGGGACCATTTGAAGGAGCCAACAGCACTTTCACCTTGGAGAAGACAGCATTAGATGAGAAGCTGCCACAGGGCTGGCATGCCAAGGATTTTGTCACTCCTACCCAGGATGTCTCTGGGTCCCGCAGCGTTATGATGGACAGCACCAAGATCCTGGGAGTCCAGGTTGTCCTGATTGCTGCCTACTCCCTCATCATTCTGCTGGGCTTCATCGGCAACTCCCTGGTCATCTACATCATAGTCAAGTACAAGACCATGAGGACTGTCACCAACTTTTTCATAGCTAACCTGGCCCTGGCAGACCTGATGGTGGACACCCTCTGTCTGCCCTTCACCCTAGTGTACACCCTGCTGGATGAGTGGAAGTTTGGAGCTGTTCTTTGTCACCTGGTCCCTTATGCTCAAGCTCTGAGTGTCCATGTGTCTACTCTCACCCTAACTGTGATTGCCCTGGATAGGTATCGGTGTATCGTTTTCCATCTGGACAGCAGGATTTCCAAGAGGCTCAGCTTCACCATCATAGCTGTCATGTGGCTGGCAGCAGCTGTCCTAGCAGGGCCCCTGGCCATCTTCAGAGAGTACCGATACGAGGAAATCCCATCCATCAACCTCAAAATGGCTGTCTGCTCAGAAAAATGGCCCTCGGGTAACAACAGAGATGCCACCATCTACAGTCTCTCCATGCTCCTCCTGCAGTATGTTCTTCCTCTTGCAATTATTTGTTATGCCTACACCAGGATCTGGTTCAAGCTGAAAAACCACGTCAGTCCCACTTCTAGGAATGAAAACCAGTGCCGGAGGAGGAAGACCACCAAAATGCTAGTGATGGTAGTTGTGGTATTTGCCGTCTGTTGGCTCCCCTTCCACATATTCCAGCTTGCCATTGATCTTGATCTGGTTCTTATCTTCCATGAGTACAAACTGCTGTACACTGTCTTCCATGTCGGGGCCATGTGCTCTACGTTTGTAAACCCCCTGCTCTATGGATGGATGAACAAGAACTACAGGAATGGTTTCCTTATGTTCTTCCGTTGCCAGGACAAACCAGAAAGCATCCACACCGAAGGCTCAGTTAGAGGGAGGTCGTACATCCTCAGGGCAAACACCCTAAATGGGAGCATCAAACAGACTCCTGGCAACAGATCACTGCCCACAGAAGTTTAGGGATGGGACATCCACCTCCAGGACTGAGGTTCCAGGACTGAGCCTAGATGCCTTTTTTTTGACAGAACATTGTGCTGCCAGTTATAGCTACCACAGCCACATAGAAATACCCCCTGTATCTCTCAAAACAATAAATCTGGTGTATTTCTGTCTGACCAAACAAATGAATTTTTCCTTTCTCTGTGTTCAAGTTATGCACACAGACACATTAAAAACTAACACACAGAGAAGGCTTTCATTTAGCCAGAAAGATGCGTCCTTTTCACTATTTCCACTTGCCAAAGTGGGTTGCCCAACCTTTTACCCCCTGACACGTTACAAACGTGGAATTGCCACTGTGTGTGATTGTTCATCTTCACATTTCCTACTCCAAAGCCTTTAATGATCCATCTTTAGCTAGTGCCTCCAGGGGGAGGGACACCTGCAAACGCCAGATGGTTAGTGCCACCACTCTGCCGGCCTGGGAAGGGAGCGGGGCTGGCGCAAGTCGAAGCTGGGCAACCCATGATCTCTTGCCCAGCATTTGTATGAACCTGCATTTGCAACCCACGGGATGAGCTCTAGTCCTCAGAAAGCCCAGGAGGTGGCAGTGGCACTACTTACCACTGTCTCCTTTACAAGTGGCGAAGCAGGGCTTTGGGAGTATCTCATTAGCCAGGGCTTGTGAGCCAGTGCCCTGGATTTAGCCGAGAGGAGAGCCCGCAGAGAAGCAGAGAGGAAAGGAAAGAGGTGGGGCAGCTGATCAAGAGGACTGAAGCCGAACCTGAGGGACTGGCAAAGGCAACGTGCTCCAGAGCTTAAGATGTGGCTCCTGCCATGAAATAACTTCACAGGTGCCAACATGACCAGAGAGGCAAAAATGCCAATGACACCCCTCTCCAAGGCACTGGGAGGGCTTAAAGCTTTCCTCTTGCTGAGGCTGGAGGTTATATGGGTCTGTACATGGGTGCTGCAGTTCAGAAGACAGATGTACCCTGCTTGCATGATTGTCACAGATGTGGTGTCCTCTGGCAGAAGAAAACATGGAGACAAAGGTTTTCTTTCAAACCAAACTATATGTTCTCCTCCCAAAGGCTGTGTCAGCTGGGGAGCGTATTTTTAGCTCTGCCATCAAAGGAGCCTTGATTGCTACTGTGATCTCGGCAGCCAGTCATTGGTGTCATCTCTAAAAGTCAGTGTTCATCAGATTGGAAAGTAACTCCCAGATGCAGGAAAGAGACTCAACAGACCTCCTCATTAAAAATAAAAAGAAAAGAAAAACTTTGATTTATGGGTCTTCACCGGAGCAAGAACAGGAGGTAAGAGAACCTGCAGTACTGAGTACACCAGCCTGGATCAGGCTGCTGGGGCTGTCACATTTGGGTCCTCAAGAAATCAATTGCCAAAGGGCTTATTTGAAAATGTGGGTCTCCTGCCTCCTTCCCAGCCTGACCTGCCTCTGGCCCTTGTTCTTCAGCTCAGCTTCCAACTGCCACGCTAGATTTTAATCTCTCTGTTTATTTCTGCTCTCTGATCCTCGGCTCCATTTTCCTAAATAGGTACAAGAAAGTGGTTTCTGGCTCCTTCCTGAGAGACCTCAGTGCCAGGCAGGGGCTGCAAACCCCACTCCACACTTGGAAGCATGGGTATGCTTATTCCTAATAACCCCCTGAGCACCTGATCCAGCAGATCACAGCCTGTCATTCTTTTCAGGGAGTTTCAGGATCTACAAAGATACTGTCAGGAAGTCAATGATGTTCCACTAAAAGAGTGATCTGCTTCCTGACAGGCAAAAGTTAACCCTCCTCATGTGACTGCTGTGGAGTGGCAGTGGGAGTTTGCTGTCTCATCCTCCACAGCACTGGCAAGTTCTGTCCCTGTTTAATGAGCTGGTCCTTTCTACAATTCATCCTCCTGAGAAACTTTCCCTACCTTTCCATCAAGATCCAAGAGACAAGGAAATGTTTGTGTTTCAAAAGCAGCTTAAATGGGTGGAAAGAATTCAACTATTACCAATAAACACTTCAGAAAATGATTTAACACGCAATACTATATGTCAGAGTAAAATAACAAATTTAGCAGTGCAAGCTTGGAAGCCAATCATGCTGCCAGCCAAGATGGATGAGGAGCTAAATTGCTCTTCTAGAGCCCTTGCCAAAGGTTTTGTCCTGTGACACCACCCACGGTATCTGACTGCAGAGCAACGCAGATAGTGACATTATGAATGACTGTTTAATTTTGAGCCCAGATGTTTGAACTAAATATGGATAAATAAATAAACAGATCTAAGCTCTTTACAAATAAATACCGGCAGTGGCATTTACAGGGCAGAGGGATTTTTATGCTGGAGCAAACAGAGAAGGAGAAACTATTTACTTGAAGTGTAACAGCAAAGTTCTTGTTTGCTCTGTTTAACATACTTGTGCAGCTTCACTGATAGATTTGTGCTTGTGAACTCACTGTTTTTTCCTTGCCATTGGAAAAAGTTACAGCCTTCTACACCCACTGCTGGCAAGGAAACCAGCTCTCAGTTGTGTATACATGTCCCTGTGGAAAACCACGATGCCTCTATTCAGGGAAAGTGTCACTAGTGTCCAGTGCCAAAGAGAACAAGAGAACGTGGAGAGCAAGGAAGCAAAGCTTCATACCAAAGGGTGATCAGAGCAAATAAACAGTATGATATTGACTGTTGTGACTGCACAGAAGACAGGAATTAATTTGTTTCCATGAAATAGAGATCTGTTGGAGATGAAGGTTCCCCAAACATTAACACTCCGCTACAGGTGGCCTTACTGCCACCATCAGGTCCATGAAACCAAAAACCAGCAGCGTTTTAAGTTTTTGAACTATTTAGAGGTGAGGACAGGGTATGACCCTGCTCTGTGGGTGTCAAGGGCAGATCCTTTAGTAGTTACAGATAATCTTGGAGTCATCTTCCCACTGCCTGCTCCTTGCCAATGGTGCATGAGGGAATGCCTGCCAGGCTGGGCTCCTCTCTGCAGAGCTGGCCCTGGTGTCACCAGCGTGGGAAGAACGGCTCCTGTCACTGGCACAACAGCTGACAGGGACAAGTTATTTCATTACAGTTAGAAACACAGTGAGAGAAATGAAAATTAACAAGTGTTTCATTAAAGCTGGTCTGGAAGACAGTTTTGTTCCTGAATTTCCTCTAAGGGTCTTTTTGATTCTTGCTGACATCATTCTCAAAATGCTGCTTCACTGAACACTGAAGATATTTCACAGCTTTTAGGAGGGAGATTCTGAATTCCCTTAGAAACATCCTATTTCTTATGCTAGCACACTCCTTCTGGTCACATCATACAAACCTTGTATTATAAAATGTACCACTGAACAGTTCTTAATTGTCAAATGATGCCCAGCAAATTATCAGCTTTGTGTAGACACCACAGGTGGGGATGCCTCTAGCTATTCCATGCAGCTATTCCTCACATGTCCCTCAAATACAAGAACTGCTGAGATGTGGCAACTTCATAGTTTAAAACCAGCCGCTTCAAAAACTGTTGTTCCCTACCACAGGCTGCTCTGAGAGCTCTCAAGACTCCAAGAGTCTCTTACCAAACTTCCAGGCTTGAAAAAGCACATGGAAATTTGCAGAGCATGGGCTGTGCTTTGGACACAGGAGCCTCTCTGAGCACTTAGAAATGTTGCCTCTAAAACCCACTTAGTTTGCTCTGAAAAGCCCTCCCCGTTTGATTTCCAAAGCATACTCGTCTGTGACAAGGTAATGCATGTACAGAGAAAAAAAGGTTTGGGCTTTTTACTTTTTCTTGTCTTAAGGCAATAAATAGAGCTGGCACTTAGATCAGTGCAGGGTGAGCTGGGTCCTTCATTCAGGGCTCAGCCAGAACCAAAGACATGACACACTCCTGTGTTTGCCTGTGCTTCATCCTGCTCCTATAAAGGCCAGATCCAGCCTCTTATGACTCTCTGCCCTGCAGTAACAGGTGCCCTCTCCCATTATGCGTGGCAGCTCCGGCAAACAATGTCAAATGGCACATGTTTTATTCATTATACCCACAGACATATCGGTAGAAACACTGCTCTGAGCTTTGCACAAAGGCTCTGTAGGGAAAGACATACTAGGCCAGGAAAGAAGTCATTGCTCTAACATATGCTAATATGCCAGAGGGGCTGTTCTGCTGAAGGAGGTCACAGACAGCTCAGCCTTTCCCTTGATATCAGGTGTTAATCTTAGAATTGTTACAGCTAACATGGTTCAAAACCAAATCAGCCTTTGGGCAGGAGCCGAGGAGCTGGCGCTGTCTTTGCATGCCTTTGTATTTCAGCTCTGCTATTGTGTGATTTCACCAGGGTCTCTGAATGTGCTGGGTTTTAAATAAGGCCCCAGGACCAGCTACTCCGGTGAACATCTGGAATTACTGCAATAATCCAGAAAAAAAAGAAAGGATTCTGCGTTCATTTGGGTGAGCAGAATTTGGTCCCCTGCGTTTGAAAAAAACAGAGCTTTGTATTCCGTTCAGTTTTCCCTTATCTAGCTTGAGATTCTTTGAGTGCCAAAAATAATATTGCATATTACTGCCAGAACATTTATCTTCTCTCTGAGCTCATTTCAGAGATGGCATTTGTTCAGGAGGGCCTGGGAGGGGATGAAGGCTAGGGTTTTAAAGTACATCCTTATCTCTAGCCTCAGTGTTTTGTAAGTTAAAAGACAAATCAGAAAAAGACAAAGTCACTCACGCCAAGGGAGGTACCAATTTATCTTCAGACAACACAACCTCTATTTAATTTTCCATCCAGACACCCCAGCACCCTTTCCCGAAGGGTTGTATGTACACGGGGCTGGATGAGGTCGGGGGAGGAAGGCATTTTTCTGCTGCTAATAGCAATACCTTAGTGTCACTCATGATTTATAGCCAGCAAAGAATGCTTTTTTTCTGGTCTGTGTTCTGCTCAGTGTAATGAGTGCAGAAGGAATAGTGTGGATGCCTCATGGAGCTCACAGGAGGAGATCATCATTAGTCCAGTCCTCTCCACTGTGGCAGCAAAGACTGGGAACATTAGAACAGAATCCCTTCTTGTTTATAACTAGCTTATTGAAGTGCACAAGCATGGAATTGTCACTGTGTCACCTGCTAATGTGTCACAAACTTTTAGACACTTTGTCTTCAAGATTCACAAGCTGCTCAGATACAAGGTGCTTCTTCCTGCTGCTTGGAAGGAAGAAGGAAAGTAGGACACAGAACAAAATTCCAAGATATTCAGGAGATGAGTCCCCGAAAGAAATTTGAAGGTTAATATAGTTCTTTATGGAACCTGGGGTAGATTGTTGGCTCTGTTGGGACCAGAATGAGTCACATCAAAAGGGGAATGAACTCTGCCATGGTGCAGGAAGAACAGAGCCGCTATTGAATTAGAGACAAATAAGAAATAACAGCTGACCTGGATCCAGTATTCTGTTGTAGATTGAGGCAATAAAAGATGCTACTTAGGGAAAGCACACTTGCTTGGCCACTTAAGTGATCCATTCCCCTCATACTCCTAGCAGAAGCCACAGCTGTTGGATTAGAGATGTTAGAGGGGACATCCCTGCCCAGCCCATTTAGTGTCCAGGTCTAGACTTTTTGCCTGTGATTTTGTCTAATTGTTCCCTGACTCTGACAATTCTGTCTGCTTCCATAGCCTTCTGTGGCAACCAGGTCCAGAAGTTTGCTCCCCACAGTGTAAAAAGGCACTTTTACCTGCTAAAACCAATCCACTATTAGATTCAGCAAATGCCCTCTGGTTCCACTGCTATGGGACTTCTTGAACAGCACCTGAGTCAGAGCTTACTTAGGGCCTTCTTCATTTTGTAAATCTTGATGCTGTCCTCCTTTTCCAGCTTTATCCTCTCCTGACTCAAGTCACATCTCCTAAGGCAGCTTTGTCATCCCTCATCATCTTGTTTGTCCTTCTGTGGGCCTCCTTTAGTTCCACAAATACCACAATGAGCTGAATCTTGCTCATAATTCCTGTGAAGGAGTGGGATCTATCAGCTTTGTTTTGACCTTGCTTGAGATCAACCATATGAGCACCTTTTGGTATGTGAGGGGGAAGGACACCCCTTGAAAAAATGTCAGGTTGCCTCTCTCTGGCTGCAGCGTTGCTGTATTCTTAATGAAACTTCATTACACTGGTCACTGAGTCAGTTCAGTGAATCATGAAATGCATCCCAAGGTTTGTTTTTGAAGACAACAGACAAAAGGGCAATCAGATCCCTTCCTCACCTTGAACTCCGTATCCAAAAGATCTATCCAGGGGCAAGACTGGAGTCTAAATGATCCTGATCCCAGACAAGTGCCCTAAATCACAGCTTCGTCTGTGCATTCCATGAAGCAGAAAAATGAGGAATTATGCATTTCAGGAAAAGAGTGATGAGGTTTTGTTACTTGGCAACTGTAGCTCCCACATATTTTGGAAAAATCTGAGAACATCCTGTACCTCGGAGAGATGAACCAGCTTAGGTGAGGAGGAAGGGAGCTGGCAGCAGATCCCCAAAACTTTGAGCTGGGAAGATCTCTTGGGGCTTGCGGAAGCAAAAATTGCTTTATGTCTGCATGCTCCTCAGCTTGTCTCCTCAACGTGACTGGCTGCATCAGTTTCTGGGTTCTTCACGGCGAAATAATCCATTGTTCTGCCATTTCTGTCTCGCAGAGGCCTTTCACAGCCATCTGAATGGGCTCTAATCCACCTGCCAGCTGCAATCAGCACACAGCATGGCTGCACTCCTGTCAGCCAAGATTTGAGCACCAGAAACAAAAACCTTCAAAAGAGGAATCAGCAAGAGATTTGCATGTGAAAACCGGGGAGGGGACAGTCAAACCTGAGGGCTTGGTGAGTGTACCTACAGGGACAGCAAACCCATGTGATGAGGCCAGAGTAAAGTCTGACTTGCTTCTGCAGTAGCGGTTGATTTCAGACAAGAATTCAGACATGATTATTAAAATAATAATTTAGGGCTTCAGTTGCTGGGAGCCAATCTCCAAGGTTGAGCTCAGCAGATGGTTTTCTCAGTGGACCCCAGCTAATGCATTTATGTGGGGGTTCAGCATTTTTGGCCCAGTTTTGTTACTGACAATTTTGCTGTGTGAAATCCCATTTCTCCTTCCTAGGTTAGATGTAAGAATCCAGGGGTTTCACAGTGCAGATCTCAACTCTCCAAGGCAACCCTGCAGTAACCAATTAAGTAAAGCTAAGATAGCAAAACTAGCATGGCAAGATCTGAGTAAAACTGTCAGTTGCTTCGAGGAGTGCAATCACAACAGTGGCAAAGAGGTCTCATTAAAGAGCGAGGGTTCATCAGTCTTTGTAAGGTCTGCCTGGCACTGCAGTCTGTTGCGTGAACTTCCAACTGGCTTCATGTAACATCAGTGAAAGCTGGGTTGTTAACACCCAATAGTTTGTTTGGAATCCTGGTTTTTCTAATCATGTCATTAACAGGACATGAGCTAATCTCCCCGTGCCATCCCCTCCTCCCTCCGCAGCCCCCTCCAGCCCCTGGCAGCCCCACAGGCGCAGTCCTGCTGCCAAAGAAGACGGTGCTGGTGCTCAGGGACAGAAACCCAGTGCCCCCAGTGATGTGGTGTCCTGCAGCAACCACAGTAAGCTCAAAGTGAAGCCCCATTCCTGCTTGTAAGCCATTTGCAGTGGACTGGGAGATCCAGTGGCTGGGGGGAGCAGCTGTGTGTCCGTGGCTCTTTGGAGAGCACTGCCTGTACCTCCATGGGGACATGTGTGAGATGTGTGTGCTGCAAGTGCTTCACCCTTTCGACCAAGAACAGAGGAAGGCTCATGAGATGATGTGCGTGGAGACATTTGAGCATGACATGGAGAAGGCCTTCACCTTCCAGGCCAGTCAGGACAAGGTGTGAAAGCATCTACATGGAGGTGATGCGTGGGAAACCATCAGCCTCGGAGAGGACATTTGGGATCCTTTCCAAGGGCAACCATAGGTATTGCTTGATTCCCCTTGGATCCTTATGAGGTCATTCCACACATGAATGAGCAGCTGCTTTCTGTTTCTCAGCACATATTTCCCCTTTGTTATAGTGCTCTCATCAGATCTGGTCATGTCCTTGTGTGTTCTGATATTTCTGGTACCCTGCATGGTCTTAGGAGAAAAAAATAAATAATCTCCTTCCTCACATGCACACCTTTCTCTGTGCCCACTCAAAAAACAGTTCTGTTGCAAAAATTCTTCAGTTCTGCAATCAGATAACATGATCTATGACAAGAAATTAAAAATGAGGTTCCTAAACAGACTTTAATATAACATTGTTGTTGCAGTGGCTGCAATGCAGTGCAGACCTGATGTTTTCAATCCAAAGTTGCAAGGGTGTGCCCTCTTTTATCAGTCTATTTTGATTTTTAAATCTTTATCTCTCTTGTATTGCAGGCATTGGGGTAGCTCAACCTGCTGGGTTAATAAACTGGATATCTGCAGTGCTTTTGTAACATCCAGGACTTCTTGAGTTTCATGGTTAGCACAACGCTATACAGAGCTCATTCCTTCTATTTCTGGGTCATTGTGCTAATAAATACGAGTTAGATGCCTTTGGGCATTAAGAAACAGGTGCAGCCCTACCGACAAGGAAATGATTTCGGTTGGGACTTTCCAGCAGTATGTTATCAGAGGGGACTGTGGAAACAAGGCAGCACTTGTTAGAAGGAAGCATGGGAATGTGACTTCATTCCTGGTTGTCATCCTACTTTACAGTCCACAAAACCTCTCTAAGACAGTGGAGCTCTGAAGGCTGGAGGCAGCTTGACTGTGTCTCTCCATGCAAACTGTGCTGCTATGGGTCTGTTCAGGGACCCTCCAGAGTGATGAATATGCCAAGTCACTCAGGTATGATAGGAAAAAAGACTCTGGCACCGAGTTTTGCCTGCCAGAGACTTGCAGACATTTAGAAGTGCTGTCACACAGCTCCAAGTTCTTTCAATTCTTGCAATCAGTAGACAACTGCTGAATGTGATAAGGCAAGGATTTCAGCTCAAAATGGACTAGGGAACAGGGAGGGAGAGAGACAGTAGATAGACACCAGGTAGGAGGTGCAAATGTTAAAGCTTTGATGTTTTCCCCTTCAGTGGATGGAGTGGAGACGAGATTAGCAGCATTGTGCTCAGTAATGGCATTATCCTGCTCAAAACACCAGGAGATGCAGTTCTTCTGAACGTCACTGAAAAACAGGAGCTGTCGGGGTACTTGATTCTCCACTCAGTTGCTCTGTTTGAAACCAGATTAACATCCGAAACCAGGATTGCAACTTTTATACTAAACCAGGTGGAGCTGGTTTTTGTTTTCAAGCAAAGTGCCTCCTTGCTGGGCAGCATTTCAGCGCTTGTCCCACAGCAGCAGTGCGGTGTAAGCCAGCAGCTCCCACTGCAGGAGAAGCTGCAGGATTTCTCTCAAAGGCATGCTTGAGGTCTGGCAGCGGTGCAACGCTGTCAGCATCCCAGACGTACCTCAGGCATGACATGGGACAGCACACCTGAGCCTCCTTGTTTTCACATACACTGCAGAGCAGGAGAATCAACAAAACTCTGGAGGGACTCATATGTATTCTGTATATCCCAGAATAGCTGTAGCAGTATCTGAGCTCTTTCCAATGTAGCACTGAGTGATTCACATCTCTCCTGTTGCCCGTTGTATCCGCAGGGGAAGAGGTGAGTGCAAGGAGTGGCTTGTCCTGGTGGTTATCTCTTAAAAAATATGTATTTAATTATCTTGTAGGAGACAAGATTGAAAAAACAACCTCACTGCTTTGGGACCAGAAATTAATGGAATTTATCCTGGATCTCAGGTCCTGAGGAAGCTCATTTTGCATTCCCACCTCAGCTATGAGAAGACTCTGCTGTCCCCTGCCTGGTTTATTGGGGAGACCAGCTGTGCTGGGCCAGGAGAGAAGCTGTTGGCTCTTGCTCTCACTCCTGGCACCGTGCTGCCCTTTGCTGTTATGTCCACACTGGAGTGAAAAGTGTATCCATAACTTCTGTCAGCCTTTCTGAGGAAGCTTGAATGAAGCAGGGGTAAGGACCAGCACTGCTGGGAGATGGTGAGGCTCAGTCTTCCTGAGGAATCCCACTCAGCTCTCTCAGAGGAGCTTGCTGCTGCAGCTACCAGACACCAAATCCCCCATGCTGGCTGATGTACAGCTGTGTGTGCGATGTGTGGGTCTCCTGTCTGCACTGTAAGCAGAGACTTGAGATAGTCTTAGGCAGAGACTTGAGATAGTCTCAGGCATAGAATATGGGCCAAGACCTTGACGTGAAGATTCCCTTTCCTTGCTGGCTCTGCATTTCTAATAAAAAATCAAGTTACAGTGTGGGGCCACCCTGCAGTCCTGCTGTTTTGGGGACACTTGTGGGGCAGCTGTGCTGAAAGGTGCAGTTCCACAGGGACAGGAATAGATGTTTATCTGGAACCACTTCACTGGTCTCGGGTTGACAATATTTTAGGGCACCCCAGAAGTCACGCATAATTGTTCTGAACTCTCAGAGATGCAGGTGTACAGAAAACTGTAGGTGGGGAAAATCTTGACAAATTTCATAGTTGCATGGTCATTCCCTAGTTGTTAACCTGGGGCTGCTTCCCTGGCCCCCCCAGCCCCAAGCTGACTGAGATGGCATCAGATTTCATCTGTGTGGAACAGTCAGCGACTTCAGCAGGTTTCTGAGATATCCATCTTCAGGTATTCCTTTAAATCTCTTTGCACTTCACTTTTATCATCATTCAAACAGGGAGCGAGAAGCAGTGATTTCAGGAGAACATCACGAGTGTGCCACAGACAGACCATGCAGCACCTCAGGGCTCCACTGGGGTTTGTGCCAGCAAATAGTGAGCACAACTTACAGACAGTGGGAGACAACTCAGAATCTGTTTCTGAGGCATTTTTCTGGCTCACTGGGGAGACCTCCAGCTAAACTAGGCAAAATGCCACATTATTCCTGATGTTTCTGGGAAAAGTCATGAGTAGGACAGAAATGTTTAGTTAAAGAAAATATATTCAGGACACTATAAAGTAGAGACTTCATCAAGACTTTGCCTTTAATAGCCACCAGCACTGTATTCAATCCTCTCTAATAGACTCTTACAGAGATAGAGCGCCTAGGGGAACTTTTCCTAGTCCTTTAGAGAGTGGTGAGTTTATTCTTTAAACAGAAGTTGTTTAGCTCCTTTTTTTTTTTTTTGTCCTGACACAGTTTTCTAGGTAGGTGCATTATCCATGGGAAATTCTAGTGGGTTCTGGATACTTGCTGATATCCTATGCTGCTCTATGATCAGCTGGCAGTAAAGCTGGAGGTACTTCTTCCTGTGAGGTTTGAATGGTTATGTTTCCATTTCACTTTCCAAATCTGAGCGAAATTAGAATTTCCAGTTTCAAAAGCTCTCCCCTTTCCTTTATCAGCAATAAAGAAGAAATGAGAATGCTTGCCTGGCCTGTTCTGTACTGTTCATTATTTTACACAAATGTATCACTGGGTTTCTCTTCTCCTTCATAAAGTCTCTACAGACAGGCTTTTTAACTGTGTCTCTTCTCATAGCTTTCATTATTTTTCAATACCTAACATATAATACTTTTATGACTCGTTTAGTAGAAAACTGTGTAAAGATCAAATTTCAGTTTAAAATATGAAGGCCACCTCTAAGCCTTGTTAACGATTTTATTGAAATAACTAGAATAGAGAAGTAATATGAATCACTGCTCCTCTTTTATTATTTAAGAAAAAAATGAATAAACGTCCAGAAAATGTTTTCTGTAACCTTTTAAAAAGAAATGTATTTCGCTGACTGTAAAATATGTGCTTGTTTGACTGCTGAGGAACAGATTGCTTGGATAGCAATTCAGGAGCCAAAGTAATTTCAAAGAGAGATGGGCTCTCTTTTATAAACACAGAAATCCCAAGTGCTGTGTATGGCTAGAACAGCCTCACAGAGAAATGGAAATTTTTATGATCCTGGAAGATTAAATGAGAGATTGGTGCACTAACTCTATTGGTTTAACATATGCTTTGTTTTGGATAAAACAAGGAGAGACCTTTTGCTGTCTCAATGAAGCATATCACTTTTGGTCCCTTTTCTTGTTGATTTTGTGCTGTGAGTTACCTGTTCAATAAAGTCAGCCACACTTAAGAGCCCAAGTTTTGTTTTGTAACTCCCGCCCCTCCAAAACCCGTGTATATAACTAGAAACACTGAAAATCTTAACATATCTGAGATCCCAGATGTTTGTTCTTGCAAGCAGTTTCCAATCAGACCAGAATTCATCAGAAATATAACAAAGCCCTTTTTGCTTCCCCCCTACTGCCGTTTTAAAAATAGCAACATCTTTATTCCAGCATTTCTCAAGGAAAGGGGCTCCTTTACCCTTTGACAGACTGACAAATGCTCCTTCTCTGTCTCCAGTCCTCTGGCTGCTGCTCCTTCACGCTGCTGCAGTTACTGTCAGCACAAAGCCCACGAGTGGCAGGGTGACCTGGGCTGCAGCAGAGACACAGCGGGGTCAGTGTGGCTTTATTCTCAAAGGAAAGCAAGACCCCGCAGTCACCGGTGCAGCGTCCGAGCAAATCTGTGGGAGGTTTAAATTGCCTTAGAAGGACTAATGGAAACTGTCCCTGGTGACTAGAGGTGATAACAAGTCCACCTGCACACCTCCCTTGCCAGAGCAGGTCCCACGGGGGTTTAATCCTTCCACCTCCATGGTGAATATGACCCACTAAAACCCCTTGGCAGTGTTATCCTCCTCACTGCTGCGCTGTCTCAATCTCACACTGCTTTTGTTTCACGGGATGGGGTCACGAAACCTCCTGGAAACTGGTGCTGTTTGAAGGCTGACACGGATATAGTGTCAAATTGCTCTGTGAAACAACGCCTCAGACCCACAGCACGCACATGACAACGTTGTGTTGATTGAATATGAGCAGGGATGGAGCCTTGGAAAGCTTTGCAGATGAGGGGAGCTGGATGAAACTAATAATAATCTGTTACAGTTTCTCGTCTATTTAAGCAGGCTCTGAAGTCAACTCTTCAGAAGTAAAGGCTCGTATCTGTTGCAGTCCTGTGTGCCTGCCTGTCTTTTGAACTCCTTTAAAGAGGCCTCTGTTATTTTATCAGGGGAATGAAGAGGAGATCCCCTGTGTAATCTCCACCATTACCTTTCATTTCCCGAGGTAATGATGCATAAAGTGTCCTGGGGGGAGAGCACCTTTCCCCTCCCGACACAGCGAGGGCTCCTTTGTAACCCTTCTGGGGCTTACAATAGAGACCCCTACACAGCAGGTTCCCCTGCTCCTACAGCATAGTTAAAATAATTTACATGCTGTTAATAGAATTTTTTTTCTGAGATAAAGCCTTATATATGTCCATGGAAGAGTCAGAAGGCCCAGTTTAGGAAAGAGTTTGATTTTCTAACACCATTGACAACATGCACATCTTCAGAAACTCCTCCGTGCACGACAAGGGAAACATGGCCGCTTTCCTTCGATGATTTTTCTCTTATTATTTGCAGTTGTTCATTAGTTTTGTAAAGCCAACAAGCCACTTTGACACAAATATTGGGCTAGGTACTAATTCCAACAAAATTCTAGTGGTTGTGTATTGATATGAATAAAGGCATGGAGCTTCAGAAAAGCACAGGGGTTGGACGGAGCTGTGCAGTGTTTGATGCAGAACGGACAGTTTGCCACCAATTAGCACACATAAACACTAACAAAGCACAAAAATGGCTACAGGACTTTGGGAGAATAAATAACCACTTGCAGATTTAATACTGCCTGTCCTATCTCTGCTTTATTAATGACTTATTCAGCAAGAGGAGCCCTTGTTCCACTCCTCTGTGATGGGAGAAGGCACGGAATAGATGTGGTTTGCATTTCTCTAAACTTAGAAGCCATGATGTAAAACTCAGAAATAGACATGAGTACAGAAAAAAAAGCCAAAGTGGGTAATTTGAAAAACGTGTTCAAGCCATAGCTGCACAATATCCTGCTTCCTGAAAGGTTCAGAGGAAGAGGGTTACCCCATGGGGCTGTTTGTTCCCTGGGGAGCAAAACACTTTAAGTTGGTGCATGGAACCTAACAGCCTTCAAAACTCCGAGGGAAGTGCTGGTAAAGGAATGCTGGAACCCAAAGGTCCTGTGAACCCTTGGAGTGGCTGCAGCACCCAGGGTGATGCCCCTTTTCCTGACAGGAGGATCTCTGGTGGCTTTCATGACACAGAGCTGGTCTTTCACCCTCGGCTGAGTGGCACTGAGCTCCCCTGGATTTCCAGCTGGATTTCTGGCTGCCAATCCACCTGCCTCATCACCGGGACGGGGAAGCTGAGCTGACTGTATTGTTGCCTCCAACGGAGTGACTTCTGGGCCCCTCAACTCAGCAACGACACAGAGAGGCTGGAGCGGGTCCAGAGAAGGGAATGGAGCTGGTGAAGGGTTCGGAGCACAGGTCTGATGAGGAGCAGCTGAGGGAGCGGGGTGGGGGGGACTCAGCCTGGAGAAAAGGAGGTTTCAGGGGTGACCTTACCACCCTCTACGACTCCCTGAGCAAAGGTTGCAGCCAGGTGAGGGCTGGGCTCTGCTCCCAGGGAACCAACAACAGGACAAGAGGACACGGCCTTAAGCTGCACCAGGGGAGGTTTAGGTTGGACATTTGGGAGACTTTCTCTGCAGAAAGGGTGATTAAACACTGGAACAGGCTGCCCAGGGAGGTGGCAGGGTCACCATCCCTGGAGGTGGGGTAAGGAGAGGCTGGACACGGCACTCAGTGCCACGGCCTGGTTGACACGGTGGTGTTTGGTCACAGGTTGGACTCGATGACCCCGGAGGCTTTTTCCAACCTGACTGATCCCGTGATTCTGCAACTGCTGGGAAGACACCACCGGAGCCTGGAGCAGAGCTTCGCCCGGCACTCCGTGAGGGGAACTGTGGTTGTCGTGATGGCCAAAAAAGCAGCAAAGCAGTCTATTTGCAGCAAACTAACAACACACACACTTTATTGTTTATCACACACCTTTATACACAGTTACAGTGGTTACTTGTCACTTATTGATAGGTGCTTTGCCTTGTATTTTCCCAGTAACAAAACTTCTCATTGGTAACTTTCACGTGTTGTAACTTGCAACCTATCCCCAGCTATCTCTTCCACGTTCTTGTTTACATTCATCCGTGTGCCTCCCTCTTTTAAGGATACACCACAAAGCTGTCAAGCTTAATGTGAGCACTCAGGGGGTCGGCAGGCCCACTGTCCACCGCCACAGGGAACAGCCAGGCCTGGACCTGCTGCGAGCGAAAAACGCCCGCCCGGCGCCACCGACAAACCCAACAGAGCTGCGCTGCTCCCGCAGACCGCACTCCCGCAGCCGGCAGCCGAGCCCTTCAGCTAATTAAGCGCTGATTATGCGCTAATTACGCCGCGCCCGCCCTGCCCTCCCTCAGCGCCCTCACGGCAAAAAAGGCGGGAAAGCGCGCGCGCGCGCCCCCTGCCCGCCCCGCCCCGCCCCGCCCCGCGGGCGCGCACGCGCGCCAGGACCGCCGGCCCCTCCCGGCCGCCGTCCCGGCGGGCACTTCCGGCGGCGGCCGCG
>JAWWEU010000029.1:11473977-11554852 GCA_035583155.1 Acropternis orthonyx
CCTGCCCTGCCCTGCCCTGCCCTGCCCTGCCCGCCCCGCCCGCCGGGGCTGCCCGGTGAGTGCGGCCGCCTGGGAGCGGCGGGGGGGGGGGGAACCGGGCCCGGAGCACCGGGGTTCGGGGCCCGCGCGGTGGGCCCACGGGGGTCTTGCCGGTGGGCGAGGGGGTGGCGGCGCTTCCCGGGGAATCGGCGGGGCTGGCGTGGCACGGGTCGCCGCGGCCAGAGAGCTGCTTGGAGGGTGTACACGGCTCCTTCTGGGTCACCGAACTTGCCCGAGACACCCCCCCCCGCCCCCCGCCGGCGGAACCGGGGCTTTGGAAGTGCCGGCTGCGGCGCGTCTTGGTGCGGTTTCTTCCAAAGGCCGGTAAGCACCCGGCGCGCAGTTACCTTGGTTTAGCTGGAGTCGAAGATCAGGTGCTGTCGGTTTTCACTGAGGCGACGAGAAGAGGTCTTTGTTGGTGAAAATGTTGCGTGTAACTTGGCAGGGGCACGTTGCGTTTCAGCCATGGAGGCTCCCTATGATGGCACCGAAGTGACTGTGGTGATGGAGGAGATCGAGGGCACTTACACTTACGCGTCCCCGGTGCCGCCCAAGAAGAAGAAGAAACATAAAAGCGCTGGTGATCACGGAGAAAAAGCCAAGAAGCCCCGGTAAGGTTCTTTCTGCCTTCGTTTTGCCCCTGTGTAGGGTATGTCCCCGTTTCTGGCGTGAGCGAACTTTGCAGTGCGCTTTGGAGCACTTCACGGTGCAAAAACGTGGTAGGCGCAAACATCAGCTTGATGCTTTGGGCCTGCTCTGGTGTTCCCTGCGGGTGCCACTCTTGTTCAGTCTGGAGTTTGTGCACCTCAGAGCAGTGTGCCTTAGCCTCTTTCTGAGAGGCTCTCTTCTTTCCTTCAGAGGTTCTCCTCAGAATCTTACTTTTCACTTGGTTAAAAAAATGCGTTTACAAGTAGAATTGAGTGAAACATTCTTGTCACGTGAGCTGGAGACAAACACAAATCTCGTGGATTTATTTTTCCCTGAGGAATTTGTGTAGAGTGACCTTACTGTTTCAATTTCTGGTCGCATTTCAGGTCTGCTTACCTTCTCTACTATTATGACATTTACTTGAAAGTTCAGCAAGAGCTCCCCCACCTCCCTCAATCTGAAATCAACAAAAAGATCAGTGAGAGCTGGAGACTGCTCAGTGTGGCTGAGAAAAGCTACTACTTGGAGAAAGCCAAGCTAGAGAAAGAGGGATTGGACCCGGTAAGTTGTCTTTGTGGCTGCTGAAGAGGGAAGCACTTACCTGCTTACACAGCACTGTGTGTGGGAGGGTCATTTAACTGCAGGTGCCAGTGTGTATTCCTGCCTGTAAAGAAGCTGTGTGAGGCCACTGCCTCTTGCCTTTTCCTCCTGTTCAGTCGACGGAGAATGTTTGGAAATTCAAGAAGGATATGTCTAGTACCCACTCATGGTGTGTTATGTTTGTGGTGTGTCATCAGAGTGAGTGATGGTAAAGCGGGTGATAAAACCAGGGATGAGAGGGATTCTGCAGGCTCGGTCACGTGGAGAAATTCCCAACAAACTCCTTCAGGAAACCATGTGAACTTTAGGCACTAAAATAGCGGTACCGAGGGCTGAATAGCTTCCTTTTGTCATGCTCATTTGTTCCTTTCTCTGGTTTCCCCAACAGAACTCCAAGCCCTCCACTCGGACAGCAGTAGTTCCAGACATTCCAGGCTTCCGCAAGATTCTCCCTCGCTCTGATTACATAATTATCCCCAAATCCACTCTGCACGAGGACAGGAGCAGGCAGTCAGTGGAACTGTGCGTGGCACAGAGCCCGGCAGCCCCAGAGGGGTTAACAGCTCCCAGGAACGTCTCCAGTGTGTCCCGTGACCCTGTGCAGAACGTGCTCTCCGCGGAGTCGGGCCAGGCGGGCGTCTCGGAGCAGTGCATTGCCATCGAGGGGCTGGCAGAGGAGGCTGCAGCCTTTGGCCAGCCCGAGGCCGCTGAGGAAGCTGTTGCCTCGGAGGTTCTCTCTCGCTATGTTGGCCCTGTGACAGAGAAAGCCACTGGAGATATCCTCTTGGATGAGGCTTCTTTGGAAATAGAAGGGCAGCCGTATCAGACGGCCCGGGTGGTTATTGAGGAGACTCTTGTTGGCAGCTCCACGGACATCTCCAACGGGAGCATCGCTGTGGCCCGTCCCCAGGTGCCCGACGGGGTGTCTGTGGTGACCGTGGTGACTGGGAGGGTAAGTTTTCCTAGTGACCCTCAGGCTCCTGTCAGAGTCTCACCTGGAATGTCCGAGGGCTGTTTGTCACCTTTTACGTAAGATGCTCCTGTATTGCCTGGCTTGCTGACCTCAGTGCTGAGGAAAACGGCGGCAACTTTTGTAATCAGTGATACAAAATAACTTGGTGACCACATTGTCTCTGCTTGCAGAGGGAACTGGCCGTGTGCTGGTGTTGCTTGTGTCTCAAAATGACTGCTTGAGATTTTTTAGTTGTTTCTTACAACAGTACTTGGGGTATTGCAGTGCCAGTAATTGGGTT
The DNA here is from genome assembly GCA_035583155.1 of Acropternis orthonyx. NCBI lineage: Eukaryota > Metazoa > Chordata > Aves > Passeriformes > Rhinocryptidae > Acropternis > Acropternis orthonyx. The sequence continues at coordinate 11,476,518 of JAWWEU010000029.1, forward strand.
CTGCAGTTGAACTACAGGATTTTGGAGGGAAAAAATTGCTACCTTTATGCTCCTGATAGCTGTTTTCTTGGTTGCAGAGAGGTAGAAGAGAGTCCTTTTAAAAGCTGACGTGTTAGGGATAAACTTTAGAAAACCTTAGTCTGTGAAGAGTTGGATTTGCTGTGAAGAGTTTGGTAATTTCCAGAGTAGACCTGGTAAGGCTGTTGCTTCTGAAATGGTCACTGCTCTGTCCTGCTTTCTGTCCTCAGGACATATGTTCCTTGGTAATGTTCATGAGAGGGAGGGATATATGGGTCACCATGTCTGTGGGTTTTTTGCATGCATTTTCCCTTTGACTTCATTTTAGGATACTGAAGAGAGTAACTCCTCCACAGCTGCAACACAGTTCATCATGTTGCCTTTGCCAGCTCATTCTGTTGTGGAGAACCCAGCATCAATTAAATTGGTAAGAAGTTCAGAGCCTTGTTGTGGTATTTGAAGGTTTGGATGCATTGCCATAGGTTTGTCTTAAAGATGCTGGAATGGGAGGGATTTGATCCTGGTTCAGTTCTTACAGATAATCCAATCTGGAGTCACCGTATCAGTTGATATATTTCTTTGTCCCTGGTTTTATGTCTTCTATAGGCTAAGGGGGGTCTCTGACTTCCTAGAGTGTCTTATAGGAGGCTGTTTTTTGCTATCCTTTTCCTCAAGGAATTGGAAACAGATGGAGTAGATAAAGCTATCACAAAACATCTGGCCAACAGCAGTTTCTGTGTAGCTGTCTACATGCTCTACTTGTGTGCTTATTTGTCTTCATCCCAGCTACTGTCCATCCCTTTAAGGGCAGGATTCTGCTCTTGTGACAGGAAAACAAGGAACTCCTCAGTCTCGTGGGAGGCTGTCACTTTGGCCACGTGGCAAGAGAGGAGCAGTGACCTAAAGTCTTGAAGCCATGTAAAAGATTGCACGGCCTGTTGCATGAGGAAGAATAGTAGTGTTTCTCTAATTTAACCACTCCAGTTACCTGTGTTTCTGTAGTCATTTTGGGACTTCATTGTACAGTCAGAACTGCAGCTCTTGTGTTGTATAAGCCAGCATCAAATCCTGTTTTGCAGGTTCTCTATACTTCCAGCTGGTGGAACACGGCAGATATTTATAGTGGTGCATAGCGTGATACTCTTCCAGGTGTCTTGAGGAGAATGGAAGTACCTCAGGTTTTTGTATCAGGCTTAAATTGGCTCATTTCTTTCACAGCAGCACTTGCATTTCTAGAAAAATCTGTATCTAGTTTGGGAGTTACAGTACAACAGCTCCATCGGGAATGTTGAGAACAGGATGCTGAGAAGTGCTGTGCTGAGAAAAAACCCCATGTGTTGATGCAGTTGTCCTGACAAAGATGACAGGTTCTGTTTTAGTTGTTTTTATAAATAGTGCCTGCTGGTACTGCTGGTGTTTCAGTAGCACACAGCAAGTTACAGTGAAGCACCAGGGAGTATTTGACCACTGCATACAACAATTGCTGACAAAAACTGCCTCTGCATCATGAGTACTCGTCTTCACGTCTTGTTGTCCAGCTGTCATGAGTATTAATCACATCTCGTCTCACTGTGGACTGCTGCTTGAATCATTTATATCATCTTATGACTTTTCCCTGTTCAAAGAGAACGGTTGTATCACTATATGTGCAAGGTTAGCTTCTCCAGGAGGTTATGTGCATTGCTCATCTCTGCTCTGTGGGTTGATCTAAATTCTGGTAATACCAAAGGCTCTTGTGTAGACTGAGAGTTTAGACTCGGAGCAGTTACGGTGCTGACTCACCCTGATCCAGCTGTGTGGTGGCTGTTCAGTGAAAGCAATAACACTGCAAAGCTGATGGTTTGCTGAATAACATTTGTAAAGTGCTTACGATGAAAAAGGGGACGATGAGGACAGCTTTGTGGTTTTCAGGTCTGTAGAGAAATTCTTGACAATTCTTGTTTCAGACAACCACCTATACTCGCAGGGGACACGGAAATTGCACCACTCCTGGCTGTTCCTTCACTTATGTCACCAGGCATAAGCCACCAAAATGCCCGATGTGTGGGAACTTCCTGGGAGGGAAGTGGATTCCAAAGGTAAATTGGTCTTTCCTTTCCACTTTCAGACAAAAAGTGCTGGTTTTGTGAGTGCCTGTGATGTTTCTGGACCTGTAGATCTAGGGCAGGAGGGTTAGATATGGCAGAATTATTCCCTGCCCTTGTGTTCCAGTGCATGTGCTGGAGCAAGTCACCACTGCAGAGGAAACCTGGGCAAGGTGAGACAGATCTGAAATTACCACACCTTGGGTAAAGATGTTGCTTGTAATGGCCATCATTTAGAATAGATGGGACTTCATTTGGTAACGCTCTCATGGAGAGGATACACATTCTTCTGGCCTTCTGCCTCCACAGTTCCTGTGACTGGAAGGCATTGCTTGTTGCTTCTGCTATAGCCCCAGCCAAGCTTAGGAATTTGGTTGAGCAATTTGTTTTGTGGTAATTTTTTCTCCAAGTTTGAAGTTCTTCTACAAGTTTAGGTTTTCTGTGGTCTTTCAACACCGGTTTTTTCAACAGAAAGGAGGAACAGTTCTCAGGTGAATGATCCTTTGGGAGTTTGTTAGTAAAGTTCATCTAGTGGAAGCTGAAGTGCTGTTGAGTATTGTTGTCTCATGGCTGCGTGTCTGATCATTCATGATGATCTGACCTCTGGCTGGAAGGAAATTCCCAGGTGTTGGTGGAGTTGAGAAGCTTGTCTGAGCAGAAAAGCCTTTTTTCACATGATACCTACTCTGCTTAAGTTATTGGCATCTCTGTTAACGGTACAGCAAAACCCACTTGCTGCTTACACCTTGGCACTGTTGTGGTAATTAGTGAGCTCTGAACAGACGTGCTTTCTTTAAATAAATTCCTGTCTGAAACAAGGCTCCTCAGGCACAATTTAAAGGATGTTCTTGGTGTGAAAATTGGCATTGAAATTCAGTGACATTGTGTGAATTTGTTCTGAACCTCCTTTGTTTTGTGTCTGGATCCATTAAACGTTCAGGTGCAGGCATTCTTTTAGGCAGGTTACAAACTCTGTTGTCTGATGTGATGGTGCTGTCTTCAATTCTGTTTGGTAAACCTGCCTAAGTAGAGATATGGGTGACTGCAAGAAGTGTTCCTGGATTCTGCCTGAACATGGCATGTCTGCTCCTGTTCAATCCTACATTGATTTGAACTGAAGCATTTTAGAGGGAGTTTTCTTTCTGTCATTCAGTCTTATTCTTTGCTGTGAACACATTTGCATAAACAAGTCCACTTTTTTTTATGGTGTCCTGCCTTTGGAAGAACATGCACCAGCAGCTTCCTTTTAACCGGTAATAGTATCGGTAGAACTGAAACTAAATATATACATACCTTCCTGTTCCTTAGAAAGGTTATAAAATATCTTTTTAAAAACCTGGATTATCCTTCTGAATATGAACTCTGTATTGAGTTTAGAATTAATGTGTTTGTCATGCCAAAAACTCTGGATTCCATTTCTGATATGTTGGTGCATATTACTAATTCAGTGTTCATCGAACCTTTGTTGGTCTCAGTACAATGACTTCTGTAGCCTTAGTCTTGGCAGTGACATTTTTCTTAAAGTCAAAAAACATTCCTAAGTAATCTCCTGTTTTTGACTTGGTCAAATATTTGCTCTTCTGAACGCACATATCCAAGAGATGCAAATTGTCTGTCTAGCTCCCTTTGATTTCTCCATCATGTGGAGGAACAGACAGCATCAGAGAGCTGAAGCCATGAAGGGGAAGCGTAGGAGGTGGGCCTTTGGTAGGGAAGGTGGTGGGTGACTTTGTGATGTTGATGCTAATGGCAATATTTGGGGGAGTTTAAGAAAGATTGATTCTCCAAAGTAAACAGTGCCTAAAAATAATACATGAAAGGCCAGGAGGCCAGATAAAGTGTTACCAGGGCTTCTGCTGTTGTAGGAGTTGCTGTCTGTCTGCTTTCATACAATTCACAGCTTAAACACTTAGGATTCTGCTGTTTTGATCCAGCATTAAATAGGCCACGGGAAACATGGCATATGTGCAGGGAACTTACTTATCTGTGAAAGCCTAAAGGTCTGAAATGTGACTATCTCTTCGTTTCCAGGAAAAGCAACCAAAAACCAGATCTGAGCCAAATTCAGGCACCTCTCTTAAAACTCCAGCTGCTAAAAGGGGTCAGCAGCCAGTCCTCACAGAACCCACAGCCGCTGGAGAGAGTTCCTCCAAGTCCGCCTTGGAGAGCTCCGAGGCTGTCAGCCAGCTGCTGAACGCCGTGCCTGCCGGAGGGCAGATGCCAGAGATGGAGTGGGAGGAGGTGATCATCTCTGAGGCTCACATTCTTCCAAACAACGTGCTTGCTGAGGACAGGCAGGGTGCTGTTGGCGTGGTGCTGGGTCAGGAGAGCCAGCGGCAGGGAGACGCTTCCTCGGAGCCGGCGGAAAAAGAGAGCGCAGGGCTGGGGGTGCCGCCGTCCTCTGAGGGGCTGAGTCCAACTGTGAAAAAGCTGGTGGGGTGAGTCCGTTTTTCGTGTTGTGGGAGTGTATCATGTCTATTTTGTGCTGATGGGACTAGTCCAGGAAACTGAAGGCAGTTGGCAGTGCTTCCTGTAAGACCTGTACTGTTTGCTGTGTGTTTTGTGCCATTTAGGGTTGTTCCTTTGAGACTTTGTCCATCAGAGCTAAGATTTTTTTAAAGTGACAATTAAATTGTAGTCACGGGGCAGATAGATATATCCTTAGCACTGTCTGTCCTTCTGTTGCAATAGCTGTGATTAGTTTGCTAATAAATCACAGTTCAGGGAAAAGAAGAAAACTGAAGCTGAGGGAGAATCGAGGGAATTTTTTCCCACTTGTAGCTCTTGTCTTTCAGAATTGATGCACTGGCTACTACACACAAAGGACAAGAAGCAAAGAGTAAACCAAGACCCAAGCCCTCCTTGCTGGCTGCAGCCAGACCCATGAGAGCCATTCTGCCTGCACCAGCCAGCGTGGGGAGAGAGGCCAGCACTGAGCAGCCAAGCAGCAGGCAGACCTTTGCCAGTACTGGTAAAAGCAGCATTCTCTGGTGTGCTTTGGGAGCTGTTGTCTTTCCTCACCACACTGAACTGGCCTCTGTCAAATAATAAGATAGATCTGAAGGGAGGTGGTGACCCATATGCTAGAAAAAAAACACTTTCGTTCTGCCTGAGAGTGCAGTAAATGGGCTATGAAACACCTGCTTGGGTCATTTCAAGTTCAGAGGAAAGATCTCACATGACTCTGGTGGCATTTACCAAAGATGTCAGAGTGAAACAGGGCCTGTTTTGTCACATTTAACCTGCTGCATCCCTTTCCTCCTTCTAGACAAACATTCCCCTGTGAGAACATCAGGCTTGAAGCCCAGTACGCTGAAACAATTGGGCCAGTCCGTTCTGCAGCCACCAAGTGCTGAGGAGCGAAAGGTACCTATGGATTGTTCTTCAAATGCAAATGATTTTCCTGGACTTTTTTTTTTTTTGTGGGGGGGTGGGGTGGGTTTTTTCTCCCAGGTGAGTGATATGAGCTGAGTGAGAAATAGAACAAAAATGTAGCTGCCTGATGATGATGTGGTCTGTGAGTGGCAGTTTTTATGGTATGGCTGGGAAGCAGCATGAATGGCTTGGTGGCTGAGGGTGGGAACTGAGCTGAGGGATGCTGTTGGACAATCCTGCTGTTGGCTGCTTTGAGAACCTCCTGCTACTTCCAGAAGATGCTTTGAGGATCTGCTGGTGTTTTGATAATCTGACAATGCAGTATTGAATACTGAACTCTTCACCTGTAAAATATGACTGGATATGCCAAGATGCTGGAATAACTCTGTGTGAATTGTAATGCCTTGGCATGCAAAACAGTGTCTTGTCTGATGTTAAATGAACATTATTTAATTTCTTGGGGGCAGGAATACTAATAGATGTCAATTACAGGATATATGTATATATTCAACAGTAGGTGTTTCATGGGTGTTTTTTCTGCTTTCAATCTCTAGCTCCACAGTGCTGTGACCAACAGAGCATCTCAGGTTAAAGTAGTGGAGGTCAAACCAGACATATTCCCTTCCTACAAGTACAGCTGCACTGTAACTTTGGTGAGAATTTTTCAAATGGTGTGACTTCTGCCATGTGGGGGAGTGTCCTCTCTGGGATGAGAATGTTCTGTGACTTTTGTTGTACTGACTTGCAGAAATATGGGTCGTTTTTAACATGAAACAATCTGTACTTTGTCATCTCTGGACCTAAACCTGGGTGACTGTGCTCTGTTTGTTAAGAGCTGGATTTTAATTCATGTCCTAGCATAATCCCCATCCTCTCCTTTAGTTCAGCAAGGAGCATCAGGGGTTTCTGAGTGAATGTAATGTGCTTGTGGTCTCTGGAACCGGGCCCAAAATGTTTAAGTGCCAGTTAAAGTACTCTGTGCAAAGAGACAGGACTTGCTGTTTCACCTTGAAACAAGGTGCTGTAAAGTGGGGAAAAAATGTATGATAATCTTTTCCAGACTCTTTCTAAAATCTTCGTGGCATAGAATCATTTAGGTTGGAAAGGACCTGTAAGATCCTCAAGTCCAATTGTTAAAAGTCAAGGTCAGCAAACATATTTTTTGTGTCGTTCAGGATTTGGGATTGGCAACATCACGTGGCAGAGGAAAATGCAAGAACCCCTCTTGCAGTTATGTGTATACAAACAGGCACAAGCCACGCATCTGTCCAAGCTGTGGATACAACCTTGCCAAAGACAGGACTGAGAAAACAGTAAAATCCCTGGTAAGGTTCAGGCTGGTTTGTTTTATCAAATTTCTGTTGGGGGCTGGGCAGGAAAGTACTTTAGTTTGCAAGCGCCCATGGGAACATGATTTGGGGTTTTTTTTCTTATGGTAATCTTTTGCAACAGAACAATGTCCTATTTAAAATATCTGTGATGATGTTTGGACTGTCCAACTCCTGTAGCAGTGGTGCTTCAGGCTGAGAATGAACCTGAGCACACTCAGTGCTACCACTGGGTGTCTCCTTAGCTTAAAAATGCTTCTGGTGTGTTGGTACATTCTGGGGAAATCACCCCTGGTCACACTTGTTGTGTCAGCTTTGTTGAACTTCAGGCTTCATCAAGAAACTCCCAACTTCATCAAGAAACTGTGCTCTGCTTTGTGACTGGTTTGGGGCTAGTGTCAGTTAAGTTAGTACATCTTGTATTAGAGCTTCCTATTTTTAAGGGTTTGTAGTGCAACTTTACTTCCTGCCTGAATTTATTTCTAGCTGTAGGTTGCTTGGTTTTTTTCTGATGCAGAAATATGTTTTTCAGTTGTCTGTTGTTCTACATGGGTGTAAATAATTCTGAGTTTTGTTTGGGTTTTTTGCCTTTGAAGTTTCAAAGGTTAGCTTTTCTCATACAGAATTGTCATGTTTTAAGAAATAAATAAAAAAAAAAAGGAGCTGTCCTGTTCCTAACTGAAATGCCCACTCAGCATATAGACAGAATTTTAGTCTGTGTGGTAATGTGACTCTTCCACTTGCCTTTTTTATCTTGAAGAACATAACTTTGTTTAGTGGTTTTGGTTTTTCTTTAAAAACAAACAAACTGAGATGGCCTGTGTGAAACTGGCACACAAGCAGCTGTGTAAGGAAAGCAGCGTGCTTAGCTCAGCTTGCATTTTGAGAGGCATGTGGCTTGTCTCTTCCTCATTTAGTTTTTTTTCTTATTTTCTGGTTCTAGATGTGTTTCGCATTCCTGTCCCACATTTCCAGGTTGTCTCTGGGCTTTGGATTGTTTGTTTATCTCATTGCTAGACTAGTCAGAAAACCAGGTTGAAATGTTGGCGGGGGAGTTTCAGCGATTAAACTGATCAGCCTGTTTGTGTTCACGTTGTTCTCCTTGGACACCTGGAGTTTGGTTCTCCTGTGCTCGCGTATTTTGCCTTGACAGCGTATGTGGGTTGGAGAGCAAAGGGCTGTATTGATCAGTTGTAATTGATAAGCGTGTTCTGTATATCACAGCTCCCAGTTCTCATTTAGTGTTTGTCTCCTCCAGCTTCTAGAGAGGTGTGCAGGCTGCTGTGGCTGGCTGAACACGTTATACAGGAGACTGTGCCTGATAACCTGTGCAGAATGGCAGTGATGATTGCCAGGGTTATTGATGTGTTTATGTACCTGGTGGTGGTTATCCTCACCCTGCCCCCAGTCCCTGCACTAACACTCCAGTTTAATGGCAAGTCTGTGATGGTGTAGCACTGTAGGAGTTCCTGAAAGGCTGGGCTAGAGGAAAGTGTTTTTGGTGAAGTACCTTAAGCTTGAAGCTCCTGTCTAGAGTCAATGACTGAGCTGGTAGAGTGGAAGTCAAGTTTACTGGGTGCAAAGGTTACTGGGTTTCTGCTACCTTTTATGACCTCTTTGGGCTTCTTATTTTAATTCCCGCTTTTGCCTAGTTGGACATTTGTTTCGCTTGCTTTTTAGGAGGTCAGTCCGGGTCAGTCTGATGTGCTGAACACCAGTGAGCCCCTAACCCCCTCCCAAAAAGAGATCCAGCGTCAGTCCACGCTGCAGCTGCTGCGCAAGGTGATGCAGATCCCCGAGAACGAGTCGGAGCTGGCCGAGATCTTCACACTCATCCACGAACTCAACAGCTCACGGCTCATCCTGTCCAACGTGAGCGAGGAGACAGTCACCATCGAGCAGACCTCCTGGTCAAACTACTACGAGTCTCCATCTGCACAGTGCCTCCTTTGTAACAGCCCCTTGTTCAAAGGGGGACAGAAGTAAGATTTTCTTTTAGAATTGTGACTCTCTCAACCAAGTGGGCCTGAAATGATATTTGCTTTAGCCCCTGTAGTGAAGCAGGTGAAAGTGACACTGACTAAGCTACATGTGCATGGAAAGGGTTTAGCAGGATCAAAGAGTGACTGCTAAGTCTAGATGTAACTTTTTTTTTTTAAATTGAAACAGAGTATTTTCATTAGTCATCCCATCTTTGTTTTCCAGTCTGATGTTTTGAGACTGACAGAGGAAAACTTGTGGGTTTACAGATTATTACACTGCATTATGTAATTTCCCTTTCTCTCTCTTCCTGATCTGAATATTTCCTATGTGGATCTTTTTGCTTGTGATGTTTTCATTCTTTTCATGACTTAGTGGGTGCTTTTTTGTAACAAACATCTTTTTTAATCTTTAACAATCCTTTTTTGTAACAAATATCCAAATTGAAACCTGAAGGACTTTCACAAACTCCCAGTGCATTGGCTAGATTACCTTAACTAGGTTTATATAAAAGCCTATAGGGTACCTCCTCACTGACTCTGCCAGATGTTTCCCACAGCAAAATGTTGGGGAGTTTAAGGTTGTGTTTCTTTCTTCCACAAAATATACTTTCTTGGTACAAATGCTGTGTGTTTGCTTTGGTCAGGCTAGAACTAATTGAGCTGATTCCAGCAGAGATACTTTTTATGCTCAGTAGTTTTTTTCAGAACAGATCTATCTTGCACCCTGTCCTTCACCTTGTGACTTACCAGGCTGTGCATTGTAAATCCTTGTCTGTGTTGGGCTGCTTTGTAGTGCTCTGCATGTGGAACTCTCACATGTGCCTGCTCAGGCTCTAATTGAAGCCCTGCCAGTGGGAGGGAGCTGGCTTTGACTTTGATTCCTATTTTCTCAGGTGGACAGCTATATTTCTGCCACTGGCCTTCTTCTGTCTGAACTTCCCCCTCAGCAGCTGCACTGTAGAGGAGCAGACCTTTCTGAAGCTCTGTGTGTGCAGAGACAGGCTGTTGGGTAGAATGAAATGGTCACCATTTGTTGTCCCACAGGAATGGGACAGACACTTTTCCCAGGGCAGCCGGGGTTGTAGATTTTCTCCACCTCTAAAATACTATGTGGCCAGCATATGGACCTGGAGGGATGCTGTAGTGCTGTTAAAAAGAATGTGAGCAGTGACCTGACTCTGCCAGGGGAATCTGTTTTAAAAAGTAACTTTTTTTTTTTCTGGTGTGAAATGTTGTGAACTGGCTTAGACTGACATACTAATGAACTCAACTAGAATGCTTTAAGTAACTGCAGGTCTGGACTGAAAAACCCATAGATTTGACTCAGAGTGGTCTTTTGTTGTCTGTTACAGTTCCCTTGCTGGTCCTCAGGAGTGCTGGCTGCTGACAGCTAATCGATTACAGGTGGTTACAGCTCAGGTCAAAGTGTGCTTGAACCTGCAGTGTCTGGCCCTCCATAGCTTCACTGATATTTACACAGGTAGGAAGGATGTGAGCCTACCAACCTACAGTGTGACTCCAGTCTGAATGAAGCCTTGGGACTGTAGCAGGGCATTGTCTTTGCACAACAGAGCTTGTTCCCATCCTCAGTGTACTAAACTTGAATTTATTTTGACTTGCACTATTCTTCTGCTTGTTCTGCAAGTAAATCTATGTTTGTGAGGAAAAACACGTGTGAATGCTCTGATGAGGAAGATGGTGCCTTGATTCACTGATGTAGGTCTCCTCTGTGTGAATGGTGAATGTTGAGTTCTGCAAGGCAATCCCTGACATCATAGTCAGAGACATCCTTGGAGAGTTTCTCAGCACTGGCTAGTGAGGAGATGGATTGGCTGCAGTTCTTTGTAGCTTTTTTTAATTCAAAGGCAAGTCTGTGAAAGGAGCTAATCTTTTAGCAGGGAACTCTGCAGAAGCACTATCCGTGTTTCCATTATCCTCTGTACAGTACTCGTATGACTGTGTTGTGTATCACTAAGGAATATATTCCATTGTGAGGAAGATCTGGAACCCTACAGGCAATAACTGTCTTTGTTTTAACTGCAGGCCTTTTCAATGTGGGTAACAAGTTGCTAGTGAGCTTGGATCTTCTGTTTGCAATCCGAAACCACATTAAACTTGGAGAGGATCCCAGAGTGGCTGTTAGCAATATTCTCAACTCTGTTCAGGAGCAAACCGGTGGGTTTTCCTTCTTGTTTTTTACCATAACTCACAAAACTGTGGTCTGCTGATGATTGTTAGGTTATAAAAAGGGAAACCTCACCTATTCTAGTGTAGTGGGTTTCTATGAAATCACTTCCTAAATCCAGCAGTACCTCTGTAACCATTTCTTTGTGACAATTCTCTGGAGGACAGGTTTGGTTTTATTCTGCACAGGAGTCCTACTACCTCCCCACTGACTTTAGGAAGTGAAAGCTGTAACAGTGGCATGTTTTCTTTTCAGAAAAAAAATTGAGCCCTGATGAGCAGGTTCAGCTCCAGGAACTGCTGTGCAATGGCTACTGGGCCTTTGAATGCCTTACAGTCCGGGATTACAATGATATGATCTGTGGAATCTGTGGCATAACCCCCAAGGTGGAAATAGCCCAGAGGAATGTGGAAAATGTCCTGGCACTGAAAAACATAGAGGTAGGCTTTTCCCACACTTCACATCCTGTTCGTGTTCAAAGCAGATCACAGTGACTTTTGCTGACTCTGACCTTCATGATACAATAAGTACATGAGACCTCTGTGAAGCGTTTTCTGCTGATGCCTGACAAGAGGATGTGGCTGGAGTGGTGATGCCTGAGCTTCCTCTTGGAGATGTTGATGTGTAGTTTGGGGAAAACAAGATTCTCTCTCCCTGGACCACAGCTTTTGTCCAGCAGCCTTGGACAGTAGGGACCTTGGATGAAAGTGGCTGAACTTGGCCTTCTTTCTTTAACATGAAGGCATTCTATTCCACCCCCCCCAACAGTTTCCTTGAGGTGCTGCCTTCTCTAAAGAGGAAAAAAACCCTAGTAGGAGTATGCAGCATGTCTGTCTTTTCCAATGAAAAGCAATTTGTAGGAAACTTTAGGAGACTGAAGTCATCTTGCTACATTTGGGCTGAGCACTCTCTTGGGTTGTCTTCATGCCTTGAGTGAGGCTGACACAAAACTGTCAAGTGAGCTGCGGTTATTTGTATTTGACCACTGTGTTTCTTGCTCCTCTCTAGTTTACTTGGCCAGAATACTTGCCATCAAGTGAAGTGAATGTAGAAGACTTCTGGTCCACCATGGAGACCGAGGTGATTGAGCAGGTGGCTTTTCCTTCTAGCATCCCCATCACAAAGTTTGATGCCTCTATTGTTGCTCCTTTTTTCCCCCCACTAATGAGAGGAGCGATGGTGATCAATACGGAGAAGGACAAGAACCTGGATGCACAGCCAGTGCCAGGTAATGGCTCGGGTTATGCTTATTAAGGGAGTGCTTGGTGTGTTGCTGACTTCAGTCTTTTGGTGATGTTTAGAGTTGAGAATTGATGATTGCATGTGTCTTTAAAAGTTAAGTCTGCTGAGAGAAGGCAAGAATGCTGGGGTGAGTTCTCAGGCTGCTTCGCTGCTTGAGCTTTGGCTTGTCCTGTGAATCTTGACTTCACTGGTGTGGTCTGATACATTTGAGACAAGGAGGACATGAGAGCACTGCACCCTAAATGAGGTAGGATCTGGTTGCAGAGGGATACATGCACATCTTGAGTGCCAGTCAGTGTTTGCTTCATGATACTTGGATTGTGAAAGTTACAGGTAGTACTTGGTATCTCAATGTAACAATCTCAGTAAAGGGTATTTTTATAGAATTTGAGAAAAGAGTAGGAGAGGAATGTGCTAGTCCTGATCAGTGTTGTCAACATTCAGTATATCTGCTGCACATTGATTGCATATGACAAGGAACTGTGAAAGGAATAAGCTCAGATGTATGAGAGCTAAGTTTAGTTAGCACCTGGTTCCCTTAAAAATGTAGGTATTGGCTACAAGAAGGAAAACTGGCTTTGCAAGCTTAACGAGTGTGTGAGTTGGCTTTGCAGACAGGGCTGCAGCTGTTCTAGAGAGTTTAGCTGCAAAAGGGCTATGTGGAATTTCGTGGAAGTGGCTCCAGAGAAAGAACCAGGGAGGAGATGTAAAGGGTTAGCCTGGAGCTGCTCCATCTGAAGGCTGCAGTCACATTTCTCTGTGCTCTTCTGTCACTTGTTTATCCTCATGTCAGTCACTTAAAGGTTACGAATGACAGGATAGCCAAATGCTCGTGGAGTCTGCAGCTCTGCTGGGCTCAGTCTGGTGACCTCACCAGTGAAGGGCTCGAAACAAGTGTGGGCTGTGATGTGCTTTGGAAGTAGGACTGTTCACAGCTTTCTCTTGCTAGCAGTTGGTTGTACAATCTCTGCTTCTGTAGTCTTCATAAGAAATTATTTTGGTGACTTCTCTTCCTGAGAATGAGTGCTGAGACTTGTTTCCCGCCTTTGCAGGTAATGGGAGTGCCTTGGTAAGGCTCCTTCAGGAAGAAGTCTTCAGGCCTGAGCTGATAAACTCTTACAGTGAGGAAGAGCTGCAGAGCTTTCTGACCCAGTGTGGCATCCCCTGGGAGGCTTCAGATACAAAGGTAATGGCTTGTTTGCCCACATACAAGCCTGCAGGAGTGGAGCTGTTCTTCACTGTCTGTCCCTCATCCACTCTTGCCATCCCAGGAAATTAACTTCTCATCTGACTGCACTGAGGGCAGGGGGTGGGTGCCAGCAGATTATAGGATAATTTACACATGGTGAAGTAAATTGAACCTTTGTGGGCTAGAAGAAAGGAAGCCTGTAATTACCTTGTCACTGGCTCAGTGGTGTGTAATTGCTTGCCATCCTTATGGTTCTGAGTGTGGGATTAGGAAATTATTGGATGAAGTAGAAATTAGGATTTGGGAGACCTTGCCTGCAGCCTTCTCCCTCTCTGGAGGAGCCCGTTAATTTTAGCCACATACAGACGTTCTCTGGGGGCTGTCTTTTCTAGGACCAGCTCTGCTACTCCCTCCTGGCTCTCTATGAATTTGTACAGAATGGGACAAGCATCACACCACCCTCTGCTCATCACACAGGAGGGAAAATCTACAAAGTGTGCCCACATCAGGTAAGGAAGGCTGGAGTCAGCAATGGTTTTTTTCTTACCTATTTGACTTACCAACAGGGAACTGGAATAAATAGGAACAATGGAATGGGCTTCTGTGAGTCTTGGGAATGAAACATACTGCCTCAGGACTGGGAGTATGAGCAGTCCTGCAGGAGATTTCACAATCTGAAGCCTGGCCTTAATGTTGCTACTGAGATGGAGTTTAAAACCATCTCTTCCTGAACAAGATAAAGTGAATGTGTAGGAGGATGAAACAGAATATCTTTAGAGAAAGTAATGTCTGGTTACTGTATTGTCTGAAGTATCTGAAAGGAAGCTTAATGGGGTTTTTTTTTTTTTTTCTGTAAGTTTTCAGTTTTATTGTGCTGGTGGTTAATCCTTTTCTTTCCAGGTTGTGTGTGGCTCAAAGTACATAGTAAGAGGAGAAAGTGCCCGGGATCATGTGGACTTGTTGGTTTCCTCACGTCACTGGCCTCCAGTGTATGTTGTTGATACAGCCTCTTCAGTGGCACTGTGTGCAGACCTCTGCTATCCTGGCCTGACTTCCCAAATGTGGGGGAAGAACCAGGGCTGCTTCTCTGACCCCATGGATCCTCCAGCGGTTAGTTATGTGCTACCTTTGCTCTCTGCTGTGTAACCTGCATTGTGCCTCAGAACAATTTCGTACAGTCGTTAGAATGGTTTGGGTTGAAGGGCCCTTAAAGGTCATCCAGTCCCACCCCCCTCCCATGGACATCTTTCACTAGATCGGGTTGCTCAGAGCCCTGTCCAGCCTGACCTTGAACACTGCCAGGGATGAATTTGACCTGGTAAGTGTCTCCTGACTTAAGCATTGCCAGTGCATCCCTTCTGAGCACAGCAGAACACAGTGCATGTTGCTTGGGTCATTGTGTTAATAGGAAGAGCTGTGCTGGGAGTGCATTGTAACAGTTCAGATCATGAACTGTGATACATGTAATTTATTTTGACACAGCGTCTCACTTGTCTCAAACTACTACTATTTCCTGAGAAATGGGAGAGGAAGAGGGTTGCTAGTGCCTTGGGATTATCTCTGAGGGCATGCAAGTGAGGAGGGAGCATGCAGACCACCTTGGTGGCATTTAGTGGAAGCCTGTATCATTTAGCCTTCCCTCTGTCCTGGGTCATAGTGCTGGTTGAGTTCAGCCAACCGCTAGTTTTGTCTTCTTAGCTGTGTCCGCGTTGCTTCTTGTTCTAGCTGTTGTGCGTGTGTGTCTCTCCCGCAGTACGTGTCCTGCCCGGAGCTGCTAGACCAGCACTACAGCGTGGACGTGACGGTGGCTGAGCACTCCGTTCAGCACCCCATCACCAAGTCATCGGCACGTCGCATCGTTCACGCGGGGTCGGAGCAGAGCAGCCCCCAGGACCCCACAGCTCGGCATCGCTGCATCTCCCTGTGCCGGGAGCTGGAGCCTTACAGCGCCGTCATCGCCGCCGTCAGCGACAGCAAAACGAGCAACGTCCGCCAAAGGCCCATCACCTTCGAGAACCCCACGCACTATTACCTCTACAACCGCCTCATGGACTTCCTCACCAGCAGGGAAATCGTGAACCGGCAGATCCAGGAGGTGGTGCAGAGCTGCCAGCCGGGGGAGGTGGTGATCCGCGACGCGCTCTACCGGCTCGGGGTGGCCCAGATCAAAACAGAGACGGAGGAGGATGAAGAGGGCAAGCAGGAGGATGATAGAGGTTGCTGAGCAACTAAACAGCTTGTTGGTTTCTCTGTCTCTGGTGGAGTGGAGGGGTGGGCTGAGCCAGCTTCTGCAGCTGTCTGGCTTGAGAGTTTATTTTTAGAGGTTGGAGATGTGATGCCGGTGGCTTTGACTGCTGTTACTGACCAAAGAGCTCTGTGCTTCCATAGTGTTGTGATGGGTGCTGTGAGCGTGGGTCTGTCACCCCTCCCTTGCTGGAGGCTGCAACTGCCTCCGAGGCATGTGATGGACCTGCTGCCCCAGGGTGTGGGATGCTGCTCTCCCTGCAGCTGGAGCAGGGAGAGGTGTTGCTGGCCGCAGGGAGTGTGTGTGGTCAAGCGCACAGGTTTTTTAATTCTGAATCTTGCTTGCTAACTTCTTTGTGCATATTGGTGGCAGGGCTGGGGGGTGTGGGAGCAGGCATGAAAGGCAGATGGCTAGAAAGATTTTTCCCCCCAAAACATGCTGAGTAGATTAATTTAGGACACTGACTCCTGCTTGGAAATTTTGCAGAGTTCTCATATGCAATGGCTGCGAGGAGTCTTTTGTTGAGGAGAAGGAGCCACACTGCTTTAGCACACTTGTGTCAGGGGAGCCTCCCTGGAGGCTGCACTTCTGGGTGCAGGATTGTGGGTGTTTCAGCTGCAGAAAGTTTCTAGAATTGTTTGTCCCTTCACATGAGCACTAATAATTTAGAAGCCAAAACATACAGTGAGTGAAGTGTGTTCTGCATGGTAAGGTAAGAACTGACAGGGTGAAGCCCCCAGGGGAGCTGAGCTGGTTGGAGGACAATATGAGTGCTGTGGAAAGGGGAAGTATACTCCAAGACTGTCTGTGGGATCAAGGAGGAAGGATGAATGCAGTGTCACCAGAGCAAGCAGGGTTCCATATTCCACCCTCATGGATGCACTGGGAGAGCTGCACACACATGAGAAATCTTAGCACTGTCAGGTGTCAAGCCTGCCTTGCCCCTGTCCTCCCAGCCCTCTGGGGGTTAGAGGAGTCTCCTACTGCCCAGGCTGCTTTGTCAGCTCCTTGAGAGGAATTGGGCTGAGACCTCTGCTCCTGCAGCACACCTGAAGAACACCTTGGGCTGCAGTGGCAAAACTGTGCCTGTCACCTGCTGCAGCTCCCTTTGGGCCTTGCTGGTGGTGAAGGCGGGTGGATGGTTGCTGGGACCCACAGAGGAGAGAAGCAGGATGCCAGACTGCTAAGGTGCCATCCTGGGAGTTTAGTTTGCCTGAGTGAGCCGTGGGGAAGATTGCGAGGCTTACGGTGTAGATGAAACCTCCCTTCTGTGAAGGGGAACCACTCGAGTACCGTACTGTTAAAGTAAATGTATTAAGTCTGAGCAAATGCAGTAATCATGGCTTGGGGTTTTTCTGTTAAGAACATTAACTTATTATAAGAGACATTAGTGACTTTTTTCAGTCAGTGATAAAGTTTAATAAATTATCTCCAATTTTGGGGGTGAAACTGTGGCTACGTGACCTGGGTTTTTTTATGTTCAGGACTTAGAGGGCTGCAGTGGGAAGGGGCACAAACACTGCCACGTCTCTCCTACATTTTATCCCTGCCCTCAGTATTGCACTTTCCCACAGAGGCTGCTGCCATGTGCCACACAGGGACCATTGTCAGATGTCTCATCATCACCATTGAAATTACATCCCATTACATCCATGCACAGGGACCACTTCAGAGCAAAGTGCTTTAAAACCTTGCTTTTAATAAGTTTTTGCATTACACAAGAATGAGTGGTTTTGAGAACTGGTAATGAGCTGGAGCAGAGTTGCAGGGTGAGTGTATGGGCCAGTGCATCACCCATGCTCTGAGTTGTTCCTCTCTGAGAACAGTCTTTAGAGCCCTGGAAGGGACTCATTTTGTTAAACATTTTATTTTTTATAATGCTGACAGAGTTATATTAGCTTTTCATTTAGTAAGGAGGAATGAATCACTTGGTGTTAGCATAAAACCAGGTTTTATAGTCAGAAGTAGTCCACAACATAATTGTCCAGTGAGACAAAGGCCACGTGCAGTGCAGTCAGTGTGGTTTGCCTGAGCCCTGTCAGTGCTTGTACCTGGAATATGGATCCTTTACTCACCGAGTCAGGTGAAGCTAAGAAGGTTCTTTGGCTACTTCTGGTAGCTACACAGGACTGGGTGGCTGGGGCCATAGTAACCCTGAAAAAGAACTAGCTGAGAAATAAGTTGAAGGGCATTAGGCCCTAGCTTATGAATAAAAATCACCTCAGCTGTACTAGTAAAAACACATTAAGGAAATTACATACAAGAGCCTGTCTGTAATTGTAAAAAAGGCAGTGATTGCTACATGTTCAGTAACTCAGAAGTTCTGTAGGATATGTGTTATGTTGATCATTTTCAGACCTGTTTAAGCTGCCATTCTTTCCTGGAATGGGGTTGTGTTCAGTGCTCAACATGAAAGAGCACTGGTTTCTCCTGTATTTTACCTGAGAAAGAGCTGCCCCTCTGTCCTGTTACTGGGGCAAGAGTTCACATAACCCTGGGGTTGGCTCCGTGGTTCATTTCACCCAAACACTCCCTGCAGAAGCATCAGCTGCAGCGATTTCATTAGGAAGTGTAGGGGTTAATGCATATCTAATGCTATGTAAAAGCTTTACCCATATCCAAACACTCACTCTGCAACATCCAGGGTCAGACTGACAAAGGGAAGAGAGCAGGACCACCAAGAAAGAGGGTGTGTGGAGCAGTTCCAGTGTCAGGACTTACTTGAAGATGTGCTTATACAACTCAAAGGTTCAGTGATTTACTTGGCTGTGACTGGTATTTTTTAAAAAAGTACAAAACCCAAATTCCCACAGCCTCCTCTGGGGAGTGGGGAGGCAGGTGATGGGGACCTCTGTGTACCTTGTAGAGATGGAGCCTGTTACCATCCTACCAGCTCTATGCTACGTGCAAGGTAAGACCTTAGGGACCCCATGGTGAGCTGTGGTTTTGAGTCACTCCTTCGCTCTCCTTGTGGTGAGGGAGTCAGTAACACTCACACTTCAGACAGCACAGAGAGGGCCAAAGCAGAAGGCATCTGGGTCCTAGGGCACAGCAGAACCATGAGCTCTGCAGAGCCAGGACAAGGATCAACCCTGGGGTCACGGTCCCAGCTAACAGAACTGGTAGTTGTTGCTCTTGAGGAGGGGCTGCCCACTCTCCTCGTGCTCGCAGGACTCCTCACAGCAGCCAGAGGTATCACAGCCACTGTCTTCCTCAGCAGCAGAGGGGAGGTTGGTGTAGTCCTTGAAAGAAAAAGAAAAAACACAACACCCCAACTGTGTTGGTTCCTTCAATGGTGTACAACACCTGTTTCCACAAAGGGGACCAGCTGGGGATGCTCACTCCACACTATTCCCCTCTGCTGTGTCACTAGCCGGCATGGCAGGGATCTGCCTGTGCCTTTGTGGAGAGCTAGTCCTGAGGGAGTGCACAGCAAGTCCAGGGGAATGGGGCAGAGTGCTGTGCTGGCAGTGTATCACTGCCTGGAGAGGTTTCTGCCAAGCAGCTGTGTTTCTGTGTCCAGCCCTCTTTGGTCATGTGAGGAGGGACTTAGCCCTTCAGCAAGAGGAAATCTGGATGCCTCTTTGCACTTCCCACACTGCTCCCATCTGCTAACAATAAGGGATATAGCAAAAGTTGTCTAGGAGCTGTGTCCGTGTAAGGGGAAGGCACATCTTCCCCCTTCTCCTCTCCAGAGGTGCTCACCTGCTCCTTATGCACCTCCAGTTCTTTCTGGATGAAGCAGCCGATCTGGTCGAAGGTGGGTCTCCGTGTGGGCTCCAGGCTCCAGCAGGCCTGCATGATGCCGTACCTGCAGGGAGAGAGCAGTTGCACGGTGCTGCTGGAGGGTCTGCACCCCCAGGCTCTTCCCTGCAGCTCTCTGTGTGCCAGGGGCACAGAACTGAGCAGTCCCTTGTCCACTCACATTTCCAAGGGAGCGAAGTCAGGCCTGGCCATCTGGTATCCCTGTTTCACCATGCTGTAGAACTTGCTGTTCACCACCATGCCAGGATACGGGCTTTTCCCTGTGGCAGTAACAGAAGCAGAGGTGGCTCTCAGGCCAGAGGCTTCAACACTCCACCCTTGAGGAGTGGCAAGAGGAGGCCTGGAGCATCACTTGAGCAGGTGCTACTCAGGGAGTTCTAAATTAGAGCAGATGATCCAGGATCCATTGTTTTTAATGGTCCCTCTGGAAGCATAACATGGTGTTTTATAGCCCTGATAAACCTAGATTGCTGTCAACCTTCCTCCTTCCTCTGAATTTTTTTTGCAGAGACATTAGGGCAGTAGCGAGCCATGGAAAACAAAATAGGTTTGCAACCTCGCTTCTTTCTTACCCAGGGAGAAGATCTCCCAGAGCAGGATGCCGTAAGACCACACATCACTCTGCACTGTGTAAATGCAGTCAAAGATGCTCTCCGGGGCCATCCATTTCACGGGCAGGCGGGCCTGGAAGAGCAGAGAGTCCTGCAGACTGGGACAAGCTGCCAGCTAACGTTATACCCTGTTTGTCTTTCATGCTCCAGCCCCACCCTACCACCGTACCTTCCCTTGTGCCCATTTTTAACCACTTACGTTGCCTTTTACAACATAGTTTGAGTCATTCATGATGTCCCGGGCGAGGCCGAAGTCGCAGATCTTGGCGACCCGTCCGTCTGACACGAGCACGTTCCTGGCTGCCAAGTCACGGTGGATGCACTGGGGAGAGAAGAGCACGACTGAGACTCAGGCAGCAGCCCCCAGCAGCCCCAAATAGCTCCCTACAGCCCAGGCCTGTCACCAAAACAACACTCGTAGGGGCAAGGGCAACATGTGCTGCTCGAAAAGCCCCTGTCAGAGGCACCACATTCACATACTGGTGACACACACCCTGTCATGGGCTCTCTTTCAAGCACTTCATTTGCAAAGTTAAGACCCTGTGACATTTCATGACATGTCCTTTAATTGCTCATGGGGCTGCCATCTTCCCCATAGGAGGAGGCTCAGAACCAGGGGCTGTTGACACTGTGTTCTCATCCCTGAGACAGTCGCACGGTGACTCTGTGACACTCGGAGCCAGCCCTGGCAGACAGCTCAGCGGCCACTTTCAGTTCCCTGTCCCTGGGGTAGCAGGGACGCTGCCAAAGCAAGAAAGCTCCACAACAAAGTTCCTGACCTCATGTAAAAGCAGGGGAGAAAATGTTGAGACTAGCACGATGCGCAGCCCTGGGCTCCCCCCCCGTAACACTGCCCTGCTGTGATGGGCAGGGGAGACAAAAGCCCTGCAGGGAACACCAGTCACCATGGCCCAGGCTGTCCAAACCCAGCAAACAGAGGCCCATTTCCAGCAGCAGCTTGCTTGAGCTTGGCCACCCCATCCAAAGACACCCCAAGCCTTCTGCAGACAGGGTGGGTGGCTCCTGCTTGGCTGGACTGGTGTTTCCCAGGAGGGGTGCTGAGGGTGGTTGTCCTCTTGGCACTCACGTTCTTTGATGCAAGGAATGCCATTCCCTGGGCCACCTGGCTGGAGAACTGTAGCAGGTCAGAGAGATTGAGGGGGCGGAGATCCTCCCTGGCTTCGTCTTCTTCCTCCAAGCTTCTCCCTGAAATTCAAAACAGAGATTCAGACTTGCGGCAACCCTGGCGAGCAACGCAAGCTGTGGTGTGTGTTATGGTTCCCAGAGCTAAACCAGACAGGGTGGCCAAAAGAAAGAAATCCTGAAAGCCCAGAAACGAGCCTTTGACTCACCCCTGCCTTGCGCAGAATCTGACGCTACTGAAGATGATGATGATGACACAGGCCTCATTTCAACATACGTCTCCAAACCCTGGCTGGAAAAGCCACTGTCGCTGAAAGGAGAAGCAACAGAGATGGGAGCAGGCTGTTAGCACCCTCCAGCAGTACAGTCTGCCTGCTCCATGTCTACTGAGAGGAAAAATCACATCCCTGACTGCAGGAGGTGACTTAGCCAGAGGCTTAAGGACAAAGGGAAAGTGTTGGAGCTGATTCAGAAAGAGACCCGTGTGCCCTGTGTTGTGGGGCTCCAAGTACTGCTCCCCTTTTGTAAAGATCTTGGCTGATAGGGACCACTTAACTTCATCCTATCTGTGTTCCCAACAGTGCAGGAAGCCAAAGAGTTTTGATTCTAATTTGTGAAAGGACACACTGGACAAAAACCTGGATTTACTGGGGGATGTTCAATGACTGCTGTCAACACCTGTGAAAAACTCGGAACTATAACCAGGTCTAAACACGTGCAACCCAACCCCAGTGAACTTTTACATCCTGTTATCCTGCCAGTCCCCAGACCTTCAGCCTCTCCCCAGCACAGGGCTCTGCACACTCCTCCCAGCAAGTTCCCAGGCCCTGTATCGCTCAGCCCTGCACCCACCTGAGCTCTCCTCTTACCTGCGGATGTATTTTTTCTCCAGGTCGATGTTTTTGTAATCAGCAGCACTGTCTAGAGAGGTGTCCAGGGCAGAATCCTGGATAATTATGGATTCAGCCTTCTTCCGCAGGAAATTCAGCAGGTCTCCATAGCGACAGTACTCAGTGATGACAAGGATTGGGCCTGGGAGAGTGGCAGGAAGGGTTCATTAAGAAATGATGTTGCCGTGATCTGTCCTGAGGACTGTTTTCCCTGGGAGGGCTGCAGACCCCACAGGGCTCATCAGCTCGCTCTGTGGTGTGACTGAGGACAGGTTAGAGCCTCAGAGGAGAGGGCTATGGCAGCAGTCCGTGGGGGAAGCGGGGCTGAGGGATGTTACCTCCGTAGGTACAGGCTCCCAGCAGGTTAACAATGTTCTTGTGGTGTCCCAAGTGACTCATGATCTTCAGCTCAGACATGAGAGCCTCCTGCTCATCCGTGTCTGCTGATGCTGCAAGGTGAGAGAAGGACTTTGTGAAGGGACAAGGAGGAGATGAAGGGGGAAGACAGAAAAAGGTGCAGACAGATATTTGGAGCTAAAGGAGGCAACACACTCAGAGAGGAAACTGTGTCCTCTGTGCCTCTGGCCTCCCATGTCTGCAAAACTGACAATAATGTGATTGCAGCACCTGGTACTTGTCACAGAAACATATTTAAAAGGAGGTGTTGCAGTCTGGGAGCATCAACACACACTACATCCTGCCCAAGGGAGTTTGGGGCATTTGAGCCTTCACAAAATTGCTCTGCGCTTACACTTCAGCATCTTCACAGCCACTTTGAGGACCGAATCTTCTTTGCCCAGCCCAATAGCAGTGGCTTCTACCACTTTTCCAAAGGCTCCTGCTCCGAGAGTTTTTCCTGCAGAGAGGGGAGAAAAAAAAAAAAAAAAAAAAAGAAAAAGCTTGTAAGACGTTTTATAGAAAAAGACTGAGCAGTTGTCCTGCATGCAGCCTTGAGGAGGATGTCTGGTGGGTGGGGATTCCTGCTGGGCTCAGAGAATATGACACATCCCTTAGTCAGGAGCTGGCTAACATCCATGGGGAACTCTGCTGTGAGCAACAAATTGTGGGAAAAAGACCATCTCCAAACATGCCTCACCAGCTCTATGCCTTAGGAATGACCCCATATGCAAAAGAAGTGGCATCATGCCTCACAGCCTTCCTTGGAGCAATGGAATGTGGAGGGAGGTTAGACCCTACTGTTTGCCACCCTGTGTGCAAGAGGACAACCAGGCCTGGTTAAGGATGCTGCTCTAATGTCTGAATGCATCTTTGGGTATTGCCCAGAGCTTGGGCTTTGACTCTTGGAGCTCTGTGATGAGCTTCATGCCACCAGGCAAGCAGTAAGGAAGGTTTCATACCAAACTGGAGGTTATTCCTGGGAAACTCCCATTTTTCATTGTATGGCAGCTGAGTGGGGTCGATAAAGATGTAGTTATTCCCTTCACAGGCCTCAATGATCTTCCACCGCACCTGGTACTTGGGTTTCTGTAAGGAAGAGATTCCAGGTTATTCAGTGTTCCTCAAGTTCTGAGCGTTCCCCAGCCCCAGCATCCACTCTAGTTCTCACTCTGCAGGCACAGAGGGAAGATAGAGATTTCAGCCCATTAAATACCTCTTGGTTTGAACCTGGACTGAGTGAGAGAGGCTTTGTGTGGACAGGCTGGTCCCTTTGCTGTTACAACATCCCCCCAAGTCATCACTCATGACTGAGGGAGGCTCTCTTGCCTCTCTCGCTGAAAGCATTCCATTTGGAATGGCAGAGCTGGGAGAGCCAGCACGTCCCACCAGAGCAGAGGCTGACAGTGCCCCGCTGGTGCTGGAGGGAGATGTCCCCACTGTCTCCCCTTCCTTGGTACCTTGGTTGCTGAGCACAGCAGAACGGTGGCACTGGCTCAGCCCCACTTCCCTTACAGGGGAAAAAAAAAAAAAGAAATGGAGAAAGAGAAGTAAAAATTTCTTCTCTTTTCCAAGAATCTCATGGCAGAAGTAAGCAGGCAAGGCAGAGAGAAGCAGAGAAGCTTCTTGAGCCCATGGCTGAGGTAGGTAACCATGTTATTTATAACCATGTCCTGCTCCTTTGTGGCTTGCAAGCCCTTCCTTAAAAGTTCTTTTTTCAGATATGTGCTTATACAATGATTGACTGTTCTCTGTCTCTGGACCACTGGCCAAAGGCAGCTCTGCCTGCAAAACTGCAGGTGCTTGTCTGAGAGGGATCTGATGGATCTGACAACCAGCACCAGAACTTTGCTGCAAAATCTGCAGCCTTGATAGGCTGTCAAAGGAAGAATGCCAAAAGGGAGAGCTGAAACCCAGGAGATTTTCACCCACTGATGAAGCAGAGGTGGCTACTGATTGGTTCAGTTTATGGAAACAACAGATCCAAATGCTGAAAATGAGTCTTGCAGAAAAAATGGGGCAAGTTCTTATATAAGAATAGTGACCAAGGCTTCCTGGAGACAAACTCCTGCTAACATCATCCTGTTTCCCCATAAAGACAGTTTTTTATAAAGCAGTGAGGAGAATAAAAAGTAGATGCAAACTGCAAACCACTCTTTTTTTTTTTTTTCCTTCCTTAATTCAGTCTGTGGATTCACAGTGACCAAAGCAAATCCAGCTGCATGTGACAGCACAGAGTGAACACCTTTCTCTGACACCAAACAAGAACCACACTGTTCTCTGGGCTACAAGGCTGAGGGACCAGGGCAGGAGAGGTGTTAACACACTGGGTTTGGTGCATGAGCTTTGTCCTGCAACAGGAAACTCCTGGGGGAAGCTGAGAGGGAGTGGAGATGTGAGAAATAGTTTGCCTGGTACCTCCAAACTGAATGATCCCTGCCTGTGGCTGCCAGTGGAGGCTGTGTGGCCTCTGAGGCTGGACAGACCTGACTATGCAACAGGGAATCTGACCTGGTTGTACTTGTAGAGGAGGAAGAGGAGTAAGAGGAGCAGCAGCACCAATGCGCCGATGCAGGTGGAGAGAATGGGGCTGAAGAGCTTGTTTGGGGGGGCCATGATGCTTCCTGGAAGAGGAAAAAAATGGAGAATGAGTAAAACACTCTTATTTCAATCCCATCTCTGTTAGGATTCTGCCCAGCTTCACTTCAGCTTCCCCTGTACTCAACACACCCTAGCACTGGCCTCAGAGAAACCCTTTTGGGAGCTGCTGGCAGCTGAGGGAGGTTCTTGATGCCAAATTCAAAGGTTGCAATGGTTCCCCCAGTGCACCCCAATGTTCACACAAACAGCATGTCAGGTTGACTGGGGATCAAGATTTGTGCACCAAGAACAGTCCCATCAAAAGATGCAACCCCTCTACCCCGGTGGGCTGAGCAGCTCCTGCGTGCACCATGCCCTGGAGCGAGTCCTGCAGTTAGGAGATATTCATGGCATCGCTGAGCCTTTGGGTCCAGGCTGTAACCCAGACAGAAATTCCCACTTGGCTCCTAGGACTGGCAAATGACAAAGCCTCACCCCACCTGTGAGGGTACAGGGCTTGTGGAATCTATTCCACCTCTCTTTCAAGACAGTGGGGATATACATGTAGAATGATGGGCTCCCAAAGCCCCCAAATTCTCCCCCACTCTGTCAAGCTACCAGTTTGTATCTTACTGGTGATGGTGAGCGAGTGGAACATGTCAGAAATGTTCCCTTCTCCATTAATGGCCACACAGCAGAAAGTGAAATTGGCACCCAGCTCCTGGAAGGGGATGCTGCTCTCCACCTCCACCTCTTGGAAGGGCAACATGCTCACCACCTGGGGTCTGGAGTCATTCCATAGCAATCTGTAGTCCTCATTGTATCTGCAGAGACAGCAAGCAGGAGAGAATGAGCGCTCCCCTGCAGCACAGCATCTCACAGGTGAATTGCTGCCTGTATCAGACTAGAGAGGAGACACAGGGAATCAGGGCTGCAGCTCTGTGAGACACGTTACCCTCTGCTCAGTTGAACTCCATCCCCTGAACAACACCTCCCTGGACAGAGCCTTAGCTGCCTGTCTCTAGCCCAGCAGTGTTCTGACAGCAGTGCCTTCAGTGGGGCTGGTGCTGAGACACAACAGCCCTGTCCAGGCAGCTGTGGTTGCTTCCCATGATGTTGTAGCTCAGTAAACTTGTGCTCTGCACAGCCTCAGAGCCCTGGAGGTCGCAGAAGGATGATTGGATAAGCCAGGGCATAGTTCTATAGTAATGGACATGAGGGCACTTTAAGGAATCCACATGTTCCTTGGAAAAACCATGGCAATAACATGAATCACAGGTGGCCAATCCCTTCAAATTCAGAACTTCAGGAATAGCATGTGTTCCCTCTTCTCAGGCAGTCCCCAATAAACTCTTCTTCTAGCAGAGCAGCATTGCTGTTGCTGTTACTGAATAGGCTGTTCTATACTGCCTATAAGGGAACCCACGTGATGCTGCTCAGCAAATGCCAGCATGGCAGAGGCAAGTACCCACCTTGGAGGTGCTCAGTCTCCTGGGCATTTCTTACCTGTCCGAGTGCACGGGGCACTGGTACCACTCAATGCGGGGGGCAGGGTAGCCAAGGGCCATGCACTGCAGGATGCTGGAGTCATTGGCTGGCACCTTGATTTTGCAGAGCGACGGAGAAGCTGTTGGGGAAGGAAGTCACATAAGCAGTGAACGCTGTGACCAGAGGAAGAGCACATCCCCCCGTGCTCTGCTTTACTTTTCACGTGTGCAACAACAAAACAGCAGCAAACCTTGTGCTGCTCATTGGCAGGTTCGGGCCGGGGCTGCGTTCCTGTGGGTGCTGAGCTGGAAGCACCCCAGTACCCCACCCAACTTGCTTCCAGCTGGGAAGCAGCCCCAGGGGCAAGCAGGGCAAAAGAATGGACAAGCACCCACATTTCAGAGAGATACTGAAGGTAACTGATGCACTGGTCTCGTTGTTGAGGGCACGAAATGTGTAGAGTCCTCTCTCTCTCTCCTTCAGGCGGTTCAGGAAGAGTGTATTGTTGTACCTGCTCACAGAGAGAGAGGAAAACCAGTGAAGAACACCTCAGTGAGATGCTGCTGCTTCCTGTGCTCTGGAACAATGAACACTTCCAGCACTAAGCCCAGCTCAGGAGGGAATCTGCTGTTTGCTTCTTCAAGGGAAGCAGGGAGAGACTGATCTTCCTTAGAGGAAATGTATTTTGCCATCAAGTGCACTTCAGCACTTCTGAAAGGTTACAGGCGGGTGAATGCTCAGAAATAATTTAACATCCAAATCATTACCTTTGAAGGGTCAGGGGATTCTGGTCCTCCTGCCTTTGGCAGAATGAGTTATTCCATGAAGTCAAGCCCCTTTAGTGCCCACTCCCCTCTGCCCTCAGCCCACGATGCAAGAAAAAGTTCACTCTAAAGCCATCACCCTTGTTAAGTGGCGCAGTTCCTCTTGTGGATTACTTTTGGTTTCTAAGAAAATGAAAGGGGAATTGCCAAAACTCCCCAACAAATGGAATGATTTTCTCTCAGTTTCTTTTTGGTCTCAGTTGACTGTAGGCTTTGAAAGAGCAGACCTGTGCCCTCCATTAGACCATGTCCACATAATGATGTTTCTGGCTTCTCTAGACATGGGGCATACAGTCCCACTCAGTACAAGCTCTCCAGACCTCAGAGCATGGGATAGGTCCAAGGAGCAGTGGGGGAATTAAAGTTTTCTGTACTGTTCATCCACTCCTGCAATTTCTGCCTGCAAGGAGAGTGCAGACTCGAACAACTGGATCACAAATGGGATACTGACTTCCACAAGGTTTTCTAAAGAGAAGGCTGCCAAATTAGAGAAGGGTGGTGTCCTGCTTGACCTGATCATACCTCCTCACTGTGGTTTGCTAATAATATTGGAAAGAGAAGACAGAAATGCAGAACAGTTCCCCTCTTTAAAACCAGACAGTTTTCTGTAGAACGGGGCTTGCCTGTCTCAAAGGAAAACGTTGTTGGAAACATGCCATAGCCAGTGTAGAAGACAAAGAGCACGTACCAGTTGTTTCCAGAGATCATTTGGTCCTTGGTTATGTTGCTCCTAGAGTTCTTCAAGGGGTTTGCGTGTTCCCAACCCCAGTGGAGAAGTTTTGGGTAAGCCTTAATGTGGACCTGCAGACTCAGACTCTCTCCCAGAGCAACCTCCTGGTGGGTGGCTTCCCCTGGGGTAAGGAACACATAACCTCTCTCTGCAGGACAGAGGAGATTATGACCATCAGCAGGCATGTCCAGAGACCTGGAACAAGCTTACACTAGCTCCATAAATGGTTCATTAGTGGAAAGGGCAGTCTCAGCTGGGAGACTGCAGGAGAGAATGAAACATTACACAGGTTATGTTGCCGATGGATTACTTTTAAATTGCTTCTTTGTCATGGAAGCTTGGTTTATACTGCCTGAGGAAAGCTAGATAATCTTAGTGAATTCTCGTGGGGATAGAAGTTTTACATGCTGCATCCTAAGAAGTGATGAGGCAAAAACTGTATCTCCTAATCATTCATAAAAGACAAGGGCCTTTTAGCTAAACTCCTGGCTTCTCACTTGGAAACAACTCATTCCAAGCCCTCTTTCTGAGCCATGGTATGCAGCGGCTTTGGATCAGCAAACCCCAGCCTATGAGCTGAGAGGATGAATTTTCCATCTTCCAATACAAACAAGTGTGTAATAGACCTGAATCCTCAGTGGATCTGTGACCGGAAGAGACAAAGCTCCGTACTCGGCTCATGTGGCTCGCCCCTCCTTCTAACCGGCCTTTCCTGGTCTTCAGCATAGCACCTTGCCTCATTCTCTTTTTCTTGTTTTAAAGTTGTTCATAAACACACAAAGATTGAAAAGAGCACCCCAGTTTTTCATCCAGAGCCTGAAACATGTCCTCCTGTCCCTCAAAATGTTAAGGGAACACCAGTTCCTTTCCTAGCAGCTCCATGGTTCTCATGTGAGCCTTCAGGCACGAGGAGAACTGTGTTTTCAACAACAAAACCAGGAACAGGATGAAGGCAGAAGCAGCAAATACTCAAGACTTGGTGTGATTCACCCTTCCTGGTCTTTTGGGGAAGCACTCACCTACCACCTGAAGCACTGCTGAGGCATTCCTGAATCCTACTGAATTGCTAGCTATACAGATGTATTTCCCACTGTCCTCCATGGTCACAGCTGGAACGGTCAGGGTGTCATTGGTGAAGTAGTTACCGTTTGCAAAGTCAAGGTTTTTATCTCTCTCAACCTGTCAGGCAGAGAGGGAAAAATCAGACACTGGAAGGGCAGAGGATGGAACTAAACATTTAAGACAAACATACACACCCACTCCTGCTCTGGGCTAGAGAGCACATCACTGAGAGCAATCTGTGTGGAGACCCAGAGGCATATTAAACCTAAGTATCCAGGGCAGATATTCCACAGCAGTTAGGTTATAGCTATTGTCAGCCTTCTGACTGCAACTTGGCCTTACACTCTGTGATCTGAACAGTCCTTGCATGTTATTTCAACTCCTTAATAAAGGCATCACATATAATAAGGACTTCTAGCAAACCTTATCTAACCATCTAGTAGTTGAAAGTCGGCATCACAGAGATTTTGAAACCCCTTCCCGTTTTTTTTCACCTGTATCTTTTCTCTGGAGAACTGTGTGTCCTGAACATGTTTGTTGCTTTATAAACCCTGGCAGGGCTGGATAGAGAAATACTGCGTTAATAGGTGCTGTGACTCCTGTCCAATGAACTTCAGCTGAAACAGCATATTCTCCTCCTCTTTTGCAGCAAGATCTTGATAACGGACAAGTGTTTCTTAACCCCGTGTCATCCCAAGGAAAGGATATTCAGATTTCTACACCTTCAATAGCCACTTTGCTTGGATAGTTCAAGGCTTTGCTGTGGGTGACGCAGATCTGGACAGTTTTTACCACCTTATGTCCCCCCACTTCCCAGGAAAGCCCCAAACCCCACTGAAACTGCACAACTTACGCTCTTTGCTGCTGTCACCCAGCTGATGGAATACTTGTGGGAAGGAGCAGTTACTCTGCAAGTGACTTGGAAAGGTTCGCCCACGATTCGTACATAGTCCGCAGGGTCAATCACCACCGATACAGGCTTCTTTGGTGCTACAGGAAGGTAAGCAGAGGGAGATTCAACATCAGCTGGTCCAGTGACCATTGCGTGCTTTGGACACTCCCCAGGACCTGACTACCTTGGACTGTGAGGCACTGGCACAGGTTGCCCAGAGAAGTTGTGGGTGTCCCATTCCTGGAAGTGCTCAAGGCCAGGTTAGATGGGGCCCTGAGCAACCTGATCTAGTGGGTGGCATCCTTGCCCATGGCAGTGAGTTTGGAACTAGATTATTTTTAAAGTCTCTTCCCACCCAAACTATTCTATGATTCTACCTTCTCCTTTCCATCCTCTTTAACCTCTTTATCCCCAGCCTTCTCCTTTCCTAGTGATCACCACTCGCTTTTGTGCACATGTCTGTGGGAAGCAGTACAGGTGGGGGAGAACACAGCAGTCAGCACTGTGAGTTGAAAGGGAAGGAGAAACTTCTGCCATGGTTACAGATGGAGAATCAAGGCCTGGGGACTCACAGAACATTGGAGACACTGGTGGACATTTTTCTCTGGTCTGTGATAGTGCCTGTAAAGTTTTGCAGACTGCTGAACCTATGGCAACACACCTGAACCAATTTGCCAGGGACTGATGGAATTTGGCCTCCATTAAACACCCTTTGGAAACCGCAGGTTCAGAAGGTCTTTCCTGCCATGGCTAAAGAGCCTTTCTCTAACTATCTACTGTGACCAGCTTAGCTATTGGCAGCCCTGAGGATAGCAGCAACAACCCCAATCCTTTACCTTCTTCCATAATCAGTCTTATTCTTGGTGAACTCTTTATTTTCCCATTTACCACTGCTTGGCATCGGTAATAACCTCTGTGCTTCCTTTGTACATTGTATAGTCTTATTCCTTTCTCAGCACTGAAAGAGTAGTTGGTCCCAGGTGGAAGAAGAGAGGCATAATCCATTATCAGAGTCACGTTGGATCCATATTCAGGGGCCGTGACGAGACAGGGGAGATCAACATCAGCACCTTCAGTCCCAGCGATCCGGAATTCTGGGGTGTACCACACATTATTTGGATCTGTGGAGGAGGCAAGATAGGCTTGGGAACGGGATCAGCAAATGCATTGAAGCTGAGAAACACATTCCAGCAAAGGCAGGTCTCCTGCACTGCTGCCCAGTGGGAGTTTGATGCAGGGGCAGCCCTGCTCAACGCCTGCCTGAGTCAGCCTCCAAACACTCACACAACGAGCCCAATCCCAGCTAAGCCATCTGAGGAGGTCACAGCAATCAGCTCACAAGTGTACGTACGACAGGAGAGACTTTGAAGTATGTTTACCCCTAATTAAACTTTTCACCACGGTGTTAATGTATTAGGCCTCCAGCTTCCCTGCCCAGGACAGTAATTCTGGTACAAGGGAAGGGGTGAAGTGGAGCTACCACAGCATAACTTGTTCTGGGATAAAAGAATATTTGGGGTTCAGGTCACATTGTGAAGATGTGATCCACGTGACTCTCTCCCTTCTTAGAGGTACTGGCAATACGGTTCTCTGATTTGCAGATCTCACTGCTCATTGCCACACTGAGCAGGCTTTCATCCCTGGTTTTTCAGGAGGGGAAACCACAGCAGATGGAGGGAGAGATCCAGGCCATTCCTCACACATGCACGAGATGCAGCTCTGTACTTTACCCCAGTGCTTCAGCCATGGGCCCCATTTCATATGGACTTACACGGCTGTGGGTGAGCCACTGCCCCACCAGGAGCCTGCACTGCTTCCCAAACACACACACACACACACACACACAACCACAGCTATAGAAAGGACCTGTGTGATGGCTGTGTGCCCTAGAAGGAGGCTGTTCTGGATGTGGGAGGAGAGAAGGATGGTTACCTCGCACAAACAGGTGGACAGCTGCAATATCCTTGTCACTGCTGTTGACATAAGCACAGCCATAGGTGCCAGTATTCTTGTAAGTCGCCTTGGGAATACTGAGTGTGCTGATGGTGTGGTTACTGAGTGTGTTCCTTTGGTTAATCCATTCAACTTCAGACTCTCCTGAGCAGTGCAGGGTGACTGGATCACCCGTGTTGACAACCAGAGCAGGGAGGTCAGGGCTGATCACTGGGGATGCTGAGCCTGCAAGAGAAAGAGAGCAAGGATGGAAAAATTACTTCTAAAGAGGAGTTCACACCACTGAGCAGAGAGTAGTTCATCATCAGGAAAAGGCTAAGCTTGGGATTCAGATTGGATTTTTGGCTCACATCACTCCACCCATTCTCTGTCCCACCAGACCAATATGGCCTGATACTCCAGGGAATGAATTTCAGGGAAGAAACACCACCCCCTGCCCTTCCCCCTTCCCTGCCATGTGAATATTTAGAGCTCTGGGACAGGAAAAATAATCATCTGGAGCTGATTAGGGCAGATGCTAGCTTGCAGATTGTTCCTGTCAGGTTTTGCCTCTTGCAACAGTTTTCCTTTTGTGGCAGAGCTGGAGCTCCTCTATGAAGTGGGTCAGCCCAGAGCACCATTCGGTGGAGTTTAAGTCAAGTTTGGTAGATGTGGTTTTCTGTTGCACTGGTGTTGGAGCAGACCTGGAAAGCTTCTGCACAGTGGCAGATCAGTGCATGTCCTTTGGGAAGACTGGCTTTTCATTGCCAAGTACTGGATTTTGAAGGACACCCCCTTATGTCAGACACTGCATTCTCCTCACAGATACCATCAAAATATCATGGAGTCATAATTATTATTCATATTGGGAGAGGAAACTGAGGCATGGAAAAGCTAAACAGCTGAGAAAAGCCCATCACTGCAGTTGTTCATACAGTACACCCGTCCTGCAGACACCAGCATCACAACCAGCTGGATTTATGATGCCATCTCCACTCTGAAGGTGGCTCTTCTGCTGGCTGAATAAAGGGGAACCAAGGTCCTATTCCAGCCCTTAGTGTCAGAGGGAAACATTTTTTCCCTATTTTGCCATGTCAGCGAGTCCTTTGAGTCACCACCTATATTTAGGGTGGGGGGGGAAGTGTGAAATGAATCAGTGTCGTGGGGCTAGGGGAGAAGTGGTGCTGCCACCCCCATGCCAGACCTTCAGGGAGGACAGGAAACACATTGCAAATGGCTATCTCTGCTCGGGGGGCTCTGCATCCCCCTCCAGCCCCTATCCAGGGCTATTCTCCCACTTCTGCTTTCCTTCCCCCTTGCTAACCCGTCCTCGTATCTTAAAGGGACACACACCCTGGTTCAAATCACACTGGGCATAAAGGGAGCTGTGCAATTTACCAATTCACTGCCCTTTGTAGAGGTCACTGCAGTGACTCTCCTGCCGTGGACACTGACCCTGTAACAGCCAGCAGAAGCACAGCCCCTTACCCATCCCTGCTCACAGCTCCTTTGGTGAGGAAGACCATGGCCAAGGTATAAATGTGTGTCCTGTGCTACCAGCTGTGCTCAGGGCTGTAACACCCAGAGCACCCACACTGGAGCCCAAAAAGCATTATTTAAGCTCTCTTGGGGTGATGCCTCCTTCTGTGAAACAAAGGGTTGAGAATATGAGGCTTTAAGGTCCTGGAGAGCATTGCTGGTGTGTGACAATGACGCAGCTGCCACAGGAAAACTCAGACAAGGCCTGGATCAAACTCACTGGCCCTCTGGGAAGAAGCAGAGGACACAGATCTTCAGAGCATGGAATATTTGATGGTTTATATATATTTTCTTCTGTTTTTTTTTTTTTTATTGCAATGATTTTAACTCCCCTTGAAAAGAGGAAAAGCCTCATTTATTCCCAGAGTGGAGGAAGACATCCCAGAATCATTTGCAAAGCCACATTTTCCACATATCTGTGGCACAACATTCCTCCCCTTTTTGCTAAGCTGTGATTTCTACTGGGACTCAGCATTTCTGTTGTTTTAATTCTGTTACTGGATCGTTTTCCCTCACCTACTCTCCGCTTTGGCTGTCTCTCCACGTCCAGGGCTTCAGCACCATTTCATGGAAACTCAAGCTCTTTGTCTCACAACTGCATTCAAACTGGTTCAGGGAAAGACTGTGTTGTAACTGGTCCTTGTTTTGCCCACAGCGGGAGAAACCAAAACAAACAAGAGTCATCTCACTCTGCATCCTTGTTGTCATCAGCTTGCGGTTGCTACGAAGATTCTACGGCCATAAAAGGTTCTGGGTAGGTGCTCTCCAGAACAGTGAGGATAAAGCCTTCAGGCTGTCACTGGAGATTTACATCAATGGCACAACCACCGCACAGGAGGGGTGAGGACAGACCAAGCAGAGACACTAAATGCAGGACAAGGCGAGGTAAAAGTCACCCAAGCACCCACTCCTCGGTGTGTGCTGGGGGTTCAGAGCAGCAGCTCCTTTTCCAGAATGGGGAAGCAGGGCTGCTGGAGGAGGCTCTCTCCCTGCTGACCAGTGTGCAATCTTGCACGAAGCCCAGGGATGTCTCTCTGCTGCTCCCCAGCAGCTTCCGCAGCACTGCCAGTAACTGCTGGCCAGAGGTTTTACCACACTCTAGTTGTGTAACCATGGCCTCTCCTTACAGCCACAGGCTCTATCCCTGCCTCTCCCATGTCAGCCAAAACATTGCTTTCCTCTGCTGAGGGTTTGGTGAGGAAGGAGAAGTGAAGGCTGGTAAGACAGAAGCTTTACCACAGAAACCAGTCATCAGGATCTTGACTTTATCCTGGGGAATAACTAGGCTAAAGTCTGGCCCTGAGAGGGACCCATACCAAACCTGAGCTCCCCTTGTCCCTCCCCCTCAAAGACAGCAAGGAAAAGTTTGGTTTCTGAGGATCCCTTCCCCAGAGTCACCTCTACAGCATCTGGGGAGAAGAAAAGTGTGCTCATCACAGCTCTGCTTCTTCTACCTCAGAGGTTTAGATCATGCAAAATAAGAAAACAAAAACCCCAGGAAGACCTCTTGAAATGGCCAAGAACACAGATGTGAGATGACCAGGTTTAAAATCTTTCCCCTGCTTGATGAGAACCTGGGATCTGAGCGCCTTACACTCCCTCAGCAGGAGCCCAGATAACAATGGCCACACTGCACCAGCCCTGGGTACTCTCAGAAGATGCACTTGCAATCCAAGGGGCAGGAGAAGGAAGTCAGGCTCTGACTCCAGCTTGAGGCTATTACTCTGGAGAACCCTGGCATGCTGCAGCTTTGTGCTGCAGATGGCCAACAATTCTGGTACTCACACAAATGTGTGTCTAACAGCCTGACATGGCAGACAGTGCCTGATGAAGATGTCACAGCTGGTGACCTGCATTGCACACTGGCTCAAGGAACCTTTGGAGAAATCCTGGCAGCTTATTGTTATGGTCTCTCACACATCTGGATCAGACCTGCCTAGTTCCTGTAATCTTAAAAAAAACCCCACTTAATGAAATTAAAAGCCCTGTAGCCTTCACAACCCAGTTCCCAGCACAGCAGGCCTGAAAAAAGCCTACTCAGCATGTTGAAGATGGGACTTGAAGTGCAACAACATACAACACAACAGTGAGAGGGATGCAAATTTTGGGGGCTGAAAATATGAGCACTGCAGTGGCTCAAGAGGGTTGCACTGCCTCCCTTTACACGCTGAATGCTTTCTCCCTAAGTTGTCCCCTTCCAGGGAGGACTTCACACCAGTCTCACTGTATCCCCCAGACAAGCTCAAAAGCAAAATGAAGGAGAGTGGACCTGAGAGGCTGCCAGCACTTCAAACTGCAAATTAGTAATACTGGTTTTCACCTGTTTGGTTGTAAAGCTCAGAACAGGCTTAATGTCTCTTTCTTGAGGCTGATGGATTATTACCTCTTGGCCACCTCCACAGCCTCAAAAAGCAGGCGTATTCACTTTTCCCTTCTTGGCTGTCTGACTTCTGTTTCCATCACATCCTGGCTCCACAGCCCTGTTGTGTATGCCAGCACCATCAGAAAACAGCCATCCTCCCACACTCCAACTGGGCACGAGGTGCTCTGGGAGGTGCCACTGCAGCTGATTTTCCCAACTCTTTCACCTGCAGACCAAGCCTCTCCAGCTCTTGCCCTGTTTGGGCAAAGTGTTATTTTGGAGACAGCTTCCCTCAGGACACACTTTCTGCTGAACTATTCCTTCATCCTAAACCCTGTCCAGACCCAAAGAGAAGGAAGCTTCCCTTTCCCATCTCCCCACTGCCAAGGCTCTTCCTATGCTATGTGCACTTTTCCATGCCCCTTGGCCTTGCCCTGGCAGTGCTGCAGGCAACCGAGAGCAAGCCCTCAGCGCAGCCAGGCTCCTGAGCAAAAACAGACCAGCAGCACACCCTCTTTCCACCACTGCCTTCCCTCTGGAACTTCAGCCAGCTCTGGATAGCCTTCAGAAAGCTGCTGCAGCCAAGTCTGCACTAAATGCCAAGCTGGTGTCTCCTCCCTGCTGTGCCACAGAGCAGACACTTTCTCCCTACCTGTGCTGAGGCTCCCTGAACCTGCCCACAGCAGTGGCTTCTTCATGCAGCAGCCTCCAGAAACAGGGACTGTCCCAGCCCACAGCAGTCTTTTGGGAG
Source organism: Acropternis orthonyx (assembly GCA_035583155.1). Lineage (NCBI taxonomy): Eukaryota > Metazoa > Chordata > Aves > Passeriformes > Rhinocryptidae > Acropternis > Acropternis orthonyx. Next base: position 11,513,131 of record JAWWEU010000029.1, read on the forward strand.
ACACCCCTGGGAGCCCAGGCTCACATTGCAGCTCCAGGAGCTGAGTACCTGTTAGGCCAGTTTCAGCACTGCCCCGTTCCCACCAAGGCTGTCACCACTCCTCACCTGAGGAGGGTTGGAGCACTCACACCAAACAACCAGGAAACCCTTGCCACATCCCAAAACACCCTTGGAGTGACGTGGAGACACTGCAGGGGCTTCGTGAGCCAGTGTACCTACCATGCCAGAAGCCAGCTGTGGTGAGCAGCAGGAGGAGAGCAGGACACATGTCCCCAGGGACCGCGGTGTCCCCAGCGTGGGACGCAGCTGAAGGATCCTCTCGAGCAGTGGGTGCCTCTCCTCGCGGGCACCGTCCCCAGAGCTCCCTTGGCAGGAGCTTCTCCTTTCTGAGTTGACCACAAGTTAACAAATTCCCTATTTTGTTTGTTTTTGAAACAGGAGGGGGGGGAAAAAAAAAAAAGAAAAAGCAGGCAATGCTTTGATACGTCACAGGTGACACACCCCCATGGCAGAGGTGGGGCCATGCACCCCACTGCAGGGTCCCCCCGCTGTTGGGGGTCACCCTCTGGCCTCAGAAAGGGATCCAATCCCAGTCCAGTCTACCCAGGGCTGGCAGGGGCCACTGCACCATGCTGGGGTTTGGGACAATCCCAGTGTGCTCTGGCTACTGCCACCCCAAAACACAGGGACTCCTGTACCCTTTCTTCTTGCATGAGGACACAAAGCACTCGGCTAGGACCTGCCTTGAGGGCAGTGAACTCCACTTTACCTCAGTGACACACATTTAACCTCAGGCCCAGCGGCTCTTGCTGGCTTTGGGACCTGAGGACCCCCATGCAACAAGGCAGAATCGCTCACAACAAGCCCACAAATGCAATTCAACCTGGAGCACCTCCTGGGTGGGAAAAGACCCACAGAGATGCCAAATTATTCTGTGTTAACCAAGAGTGTGATCCCCAGTGCAGACAGGGGTCCTGTGGCCAGAAAGAATCCTCCCCATGCCGTGGTCCCATGCCAGCTCCACCACCCTCCCAGCAGTGAGACATGTTGGAATCCAGCCTACGGACCCCTCCCTGCTCCTGGCCGGGCTTGGGGACACATGGGGACCCCAGCAGGAGAGCTGGGAACCTCTCAGCACCTTCAACCCTTGGGGTCTCGGCAACCCTCCCACTCCCAGGCAGCCCCAGGGCTAAAACAAGGACCCTTCCTCCCCCAGAGCCCATCCCACCCAGCCACGCTACCTTGCTGCTGGGGAGGCTGTTCCAAGCTGGTTTATAACTGACAACCTGCAGGCAATTTCAGGCAGTAATTAGGCAGTTAGTGAGCTAATTAGCAGTGTTAGTAATTGATAAACTAGGCCCTTTGCTAACCCTTCACTAGACCGAGGCTCTTGCAAAAGAGGGGTGAAGCAAACCAGTTCTCCCAGGGATACTCAGGTCAACAGGATCAGAGGATCCAGTCAGACACGGGTGCCCCTTGCTCTCGGCTCTGTCTCTGGATAACCCCATGCTGCAGCAGAAGTTCAGGGCTGTTCACAGCAGCTTTGGGGTGGGAAGTGATGGCCGCCACCTGACCGTGCTGGGAAGGAAGCACAGGGGAGGAAGGTCCAGCTGGGGGGCTCTGCCAACTACCTCCCCTGCAGCCTCAACAGCAGGGAGGTGACAGGGACACCAGCGTGGGCAGAAAGGGAAAGGCTGTTCCAAGATGCACAGAGGTGGCTGCTGAAGCTGCACTTGGAATGCCAAGGTGCCAGACAGCTGGATGCCCTGTACAGTTTCACACCATGAACCGGAGGGGAATGGGCTTCTCCAAAGGGGCAGTTAGAGAGGTATCAGCAAGACAAGGTCTTGGGGCCAGGAGGTGAGAGCATGACTGACTGTGCTGGAGATGACTAAGAGTCATGGGAATGTGGAGAGAGCTCTTGGTTTTGGCCAGAGGATTGCTGGAGAGCGCGAGAGGGTCCAGGGAGAAGGAAAGACAGCTTTTGGCCATAGAATGTTTCCTCTCAGCAGTTTTTCCTGGCTGAATGCAAGGAAGAACAACATGAATTGGAGGCAGAGTGGTGATCTGGGGGGCTCCTGCCCAGAGACGGGGGGCTATTGTGCGGCTGGGCCACAGGAGATGTCTTCCTAATTGTTCTTTCCTCCTTTTAAGCCAAAGGGACTTTTTAAAGGATGTTTGTTTCTCTCCTTCTTCTTTTTAAGTCGTTTTTTTTTGTTTGTTTTTTCCAGGAACAAATGCCAGCTCAGAGAGAACTGACTCACCAATGTGAACAAGTATTAAACCAGACGGGTTTAATATAGGGAAGGGAAACAATCTCTCAGCCTCCCTTCTTCTCTCTGAGGGGGCCCCTTGCAGAGCATCTCTGATGGCAGTGGTCACAAGGTGACAGCCTGGCCTCATGGACCCCCAAGCTGGACTGGGCACACCTGGGGATGCTCACTGGGACAAGCTGTCTGCTGGGGTCCCTTCTCTTTGGTAGCCCTCTCTTCCTGTCTGCAGGCTGCATCCCAAATCTGTGGGTGCAAGCAGCAGCTCAGCCACAGGAGTGCTAATGGGACTCATATGCCCAGACAACTCTGAGCATGGGGCAGGGATGTTCTCAGAGGAGCTGCAGCCTTACTTTGAGCCACTTGAAGCTCAGGGATGTCTCTGGAGGCCCTGATGGCCAGGATGGTGTGCTGGGAGATGGCATGAGACTTGCTCAGTACCTGGTTAGCCTCAGCCTGGCTGTGGAAGGGGGAGTGGAAGCTGCTGTGAGCCCTCACGGAAACAGTCGGAGCTCAGGCTTGTTTCCCAGGCTGGGAGAAGGGCTGGGCTATTCCCCTGCACTGAGCACAGCTGGCCATGGTGTCATGCCTGCCTGAACTGCCCTGCAGCAGTCTGGGGACACATGTGGAACACCCATGTCCTGTTGGTACTTGGCGTCAGTACCCAAACACCTACAAACTTTGGCAAGGGTTTGACACTGCAGCCTGAGGTTCTCTGCTTCCCCAAGCTCTTCCATAAGGTGTCTGTCTCATCACTGGAAAGACTTATTTTGGGGTGGGCAAAATGCCCTACTGGGGTCCCCATATCTGCCTACTCATTTCCAGCCCTATGACCCCTCCTCAGTGTATTTCAACATGCCAGGCAGGGATTGGGCAGTGGGAGCCCACTGGGTTCAGGGCTGAGGTCTTTCAGTTCCCCCGCTCTGCTTTCCCCCAAGCCTTAGCTGCAGCTTCTCTGGAAATTAGGTGATTTTTTTTTTTTTTTCACCCCTGCTGATTCAGCACCTGGTGAAAAATGTCCTGACTGAGCTGTGCCAGGTGACTCAGAGCATATCTGAGCAGCATCAGCCTGAGCTGGTCAGGGAGCCTGCAAACCTCCTCTCTGGCAAAATGAACAAAGGCAGGAACCCAGGACAGGCTGTGCTGGAAAGGGAGCCTTGCTGGGACTGGGATCTGCCTCCTGCAGCCAGTGCCTTGGGCACACGAAGTTTCCAGGAGCTGAGGGAGGCACAACTGCTGCCAGTGGGAGCTGCATCATGCAGCCTGAAAACAGAGTCAGCATCAATATGTTTGAACTTCAGTTCAAAATTCCTCTTCACAGCAACCCTGTGCTTTTCAAGCACATGGCTCAGAGCAGCTGCAAACACTTCTGCTCTGCAGCCTGGGATCGTTTTTGGAAGAGCAGTTTAACTGGAGCCAGAGAGAGGAGAAAACTGGACCCAGGAGTTGCCTGTCTGTCATGGGGCTGGAGGACTCAGCACCTCTGGAGAGTGACCAGGGAACGGTGAGGGGAGTGGGGGGACATGTGGATCTGAGGGAGTGGTGGTGTGGCAGCCAGCATTTTGGCTTTGCATCTTTTAAGGTTATCAGCAAATTCCTCATGCTGGAGGGAGGGGAGGAGGGCTGGACATGGAGGGCCCTGTGCACTGCGATGTCCTGCTAGTGCCCTGCCCCCTGCAATGTCCTGCTAGTGCCCTGCCCCATTGCCACCTCCAGTCTCTCCCACTGCCCTGAGATATTAAACTATGTGGAAAAGTCAACAGTGCTGTGGTGTCTCCCAGCTCCTTCAGCCCAGCCACTGTTCAGCCTGGCATCTCCCGCATCCCTACCCTGATCTGAGCACAGACCCAAGGAGCATGTCAAGACCTTAGCTGGGGCTGCTGGCCCAAATTCCTGGCATTGGGGATACACATGGGAACAGTTCCCAGTATCCTTCCCTCTACCTACCTGCAGCACAACCCACTGGCTGACCAGAGAGGTGGGGCAGATCCCGCCCTGCTTGCAGCCCCTTTTCCTTACCATGTCCCTGGGCTCAGCTGTTCCTTGCTGTGCTTCTCTCTGTCTGGCTCCCAGCTTGGCTTTCACTAAGCACTGGGGTCATGCACAGCGTATTAACATGCTTAGCCCTCACCCACAACATGGTTAAGCTGTATTCCCAGCCCTGTTTCAGTGGGAGCAACCAAAACCAGCCAAATAAAGGAAGAGATGGAACCTTGCAAAATGAAAAACACCTTTATTTTAAAAAGTCTTTCTTTAAAAATGTATTTGTAAATGTTTACAGCATAAAAATAATATCTCATGGCTATAGATGTGACATAGTACAAATCCTACAAATACATCTGTAAACCTAGAAAAATGTTAACTCTTTGGTACCTTAGTATGAACTCTGTTTTCACCTTTGCCCTCAGAATGGTTTCTGACAGAGAGTGTGGAGGCAGGTGCTGCTCTTGTTCAGACATGCCGCAGAGTAACAGTGCGATGCCAGCACAAGCAGGAGTGAAAAAGGGCACGCTTTGGGCAAGACTTGCAGTTCTGGTGCAATCAGTCCATGAAGGAGGAAAGGACAGGAATGACGGGATGTTGCACACCTCCCAGCACAAGCTGGCTTCCCTCCCACCCCTGCGAGAGTCATCTCTCCAAAGTGCCACTGGAGCTACACTGGAGTAGTTCCCCTGTCTTTGCCAAAGCCAACTAGATCCATCTTGGCATGTCCCAGAGACTACAGGTCTCTGGGTGAAAAATGGGATCTGTGCTGGGACCCCAGCAGCTCACATGCTGGCTCATGAAATCTGATTCTTAGCAATATCTGGCCTGCTTTGGGCAAGTCTGCAGACAACACGGGCTCTCCACTTGTCACAAGTCAGTGCTGGCCCCTCAGCATCTGGGCAGGGCTGGGATCTGCTGCAGGAAGGATCCATGTGCGGTCCAGAAGCTGCTTGGCACTTAGGGAGGACCTGCAGCTGCCCTGGCTGCCTTCTGCTTGGGCAACCATCAGAGGCAAAGGACACCAAAAGGTTATCAGTGGCCACCAAAGGGCAACCTTTGTGTTGTCCAAGTGGGAGCACAGCCAGGCTGCATGCAGGCTCCCTGGATCTGGCTTGGCAGCCCACTGCTCTCCTGCCTGCGTGGGAGATGCTGTGGTTTGTATTGTGAGCTGGTCATACTGGTGCTGGGACCTGAGCTAAGCACTGAACCTGATCAGAGCTCTTCCTTGTGCCTCTGTGTTGAAGCACAGGGGGTTGTCTCCTTAACACTCAGTGAAATACCCTTCTCCAGATGTGCCAGCTTTGCACAGGCAGACCTTGGGCTTCCCCGCAGGCCAAACCCAACTGCCCAGTGCCCTGTATTTGTGGTGCTGTCTCTCCCCCAGCCCAGAGCCCTGACTGGGAAGAAGGGGAAGAGCTGTTTCTCACTTCTGGCTGACTTCCTTCTGGCTGCACATCTGCACTGCACTTCTGCCTCCCATCCCTGGGGGACTCCACCACAGTCCCCTTGGCAGGTGAACAGAGACAATTTAGTTACAAGTAAAGTCCGCTGTGCTCTAGATTTCTTAACACGACACAAACAAACACTAAACGTGACACTCTCGCTTGAAAAAAAATAACACGCTCAAACCAAGAAGGACAGAAGGATTAAAACCTGTGCACACATCAGTCTGAGAAACATCTTAAATGTGGAAAGAAACACCGGAGTGCCACATTAGTTTCTGGCATAGGCTTAGGTATGTATGAAACAGTGACTGGCAGTAGGATTATGCATATACTGGTGCTGATAATGATGTAACAGCTGCAGAGTAAAATGTAATCTACAAATAAAAAGATATTGCACTGGAGATGGGCCCAAGCTGTGGCATGTGTTTCTTTACGGGGGGCTCAGTTTGGGACCACCTCTGAACACAAAAACGCACCCCAAAAAAAACCCCAAAAAACTGATCATCAAAACTGAAAACCCAGAGGGACCAGTTCCCTTCAGAGTCTCACCAGAAAAATTACGGCTACAAAACCGATGGGCCCAGAACAGCCAACCATTTCTCCTGGCCCTCACCTGCCAGGCCATGGAGGGACTGGAATGTTGGCAGCAGAGAGAGGGGGAGTGTGGGGCTGGAGCTGGCTCCCGGAGCAGAGAGAGCTTGTCTGGGGGGACACTCTAAGTCCCAGCCCTCTCCTTGAGGGATGCTTAGCAAAACATGTTGACTTTGCCCAGCTGCCAGCCTGTCCCTGGCTGAGAAGATCTGCTCACTGTGACTTGCTAAATGGTGACAGGAATAGCTGCAACGATGCAGGAATAGAGTAAGGATGGGAAAGTATCACAAAGTGGAAGACTTGGCTCTTAAAATTGCAGGGCCAGGGACAAATATTTGGTCATATCTCTCTAGAGTGGAGAGTGGTACTATTTTGCAAAGAGTCTGGCATACCTACTTTAACAATGAAGAGGGAGGTGGGGTTAGCATCCCATCAGCAGCCAGAACAGGTTTTGATGCAAAGAATAATTGCAATAAATCTACAAATGGAACAAAATGCAACAGGCATCCAAGTGTAGCTAATGCCCAGCTAATAGCACAGGATACCTGAGTTCCCCCAGAAGGAAGATCTCCTCTTTCAGGACTGTAGAAATTATTTCATAGTGGGAAATTAGTAATTTAATTAGCAATTAAATCTGTACAAGATGGAGTTTAGAACAGGATTTGTGAAGTAAATAAGCAAATGGTCAAAGGGAAGGTAAGAAGGGGTTAAGTGATGGGGAAATCTTTGGGCTGGATGGAGGTAGTAAAAGTAGCTCTCTCAGACTGCTCTTGATGCTAGAAATATTTAATATTTTTATTAGTCAGTCCAGCCCAAAAATAACAGTTTGTTAACAAAATTTGCTGATGACCCAATGTCTGGAACAGCAGGGAGTATCTTGGTTAGAAATGCTGGAAGTGTAGAGAGACATAGGTGCTTAGATTGGTCAGAAGATGACTCCAAACTGTCAGTATGTTGTGACTTGGAAAAGGCCAGAATTATCCAAAGCTACACCCCAGGCAAGTCAAGACCAGCACAGACCAGAACTATTAATGCCCTGTGTGAGGTCTAGATTTGACCTCAACTGGAGTACTGGGTGCTTCTGGTCACCTTTCTTAGAGAAAGACAAATTAAAAGTGGAGCTGGTGCAGACAAGGGCTGTTAGGAGGATCTGATGTGCCATCCTATGGGCTCAAGTTGCAGTGACACAGTTTCTACCAAGCACCTTACATGTTACAGAAATAAAGTGGTCTGACCCAAAGGATCTCTTAAGTTACTGCTTCTCCTCAGCAAGGATCATTTAATGAACTGTGGCTGTAGAAGATGGCTCCTTCATTACAGACACGAGGAACAGAGCATGGAAAAACAGTTGTCATTCACAACGTGTTTCCTATGGATGGTGGGGAATCTGACCACATAGGCTGAAAATATACTCTGCTGGCTGCCAATAAAAGTGCTATTGCTTATGTTCACATTTTACCAAGGACATCAGCCCACAAAACACCTACTACTCCTTTAGCCATATAAATGGCAGCACTGGAATGGTAGACAACTTAAAACAGAAGCTGTTTTGCTCGGGATTTCTGGCAGAAGTTTTGTATTTTGAAAAAAATAAATTCTCGGTGGCTCTGAGGTGGCAGAAGCCCAGAAAGATGCTGATTGAATTTCTGAATTTGTAAACCTGCCTGTGCAGTTTCTGTAGGGTGCACAGAGAGATGTGCATGAGCAGGGCAAAGAAGGGCTTAATGGCAGTGGGGGACACTCAGCAAAGAGAGCTCTGGGCAAGGTGAAGCTCCTTTCAGAGAAAACCCTGCCATTATGAATGGTGTCAGACGTGGGGTTTTGGGGGTTCAGCTTTCATCTCTGCAGAGGTGGGGTTCACAACTGATTTCAAAAGCCTGGTGTTTCTCCTGCTTTGAGTCTCCTTATTGAAGTGCCAGCTGAGAGCACAAGAAGCCCCAGGCCTGCCTGCGAGAAGCAAGGAAGGAGGTGAGAAGCAGGAGGAAGGTCTCTGTCCTTTTACTCTTCAAAACACTTTCCAAGGGAGTGGGATCCTGCCCAGTTCTTCCTTCTCTGCTTGTTTCCCTACCACACTTAACCAGCCCTGGCAGGCTGCAAGTGGCTATGCCTGACCCCCAGAAGGTGGCAGGGCATAAGACACAGTTCAGCTGTGACCAAAGAGCTTCCCAGCCTCTCTCCCTCTCTCTCTTTGAAGATGACCCTGGGTTGGTGTTCTGGCATCCTTACAGTCTTGCTGTGAGTCAGTGAGACCTCTCATCCTGAGAAAGGGTGTCCAGGTGAACAGTTTATCAAAGGTGAGCCCTTGCTTCCCAAAGATAAGGCACAAAGATTCTGCAGCTGGCATGGTTATATGATTTCCCAGCAGATGAGCTGGGCTTAGTGGCAGTAGATTAATGAATAGCCATATTGCTTCCTTATACTGGCCCTGGCTAGTGGATTAATATATTTGTTCCCTTTAAATCTTCCATGGAGAATAATTAGCTTAGTGTCCACACAGACAACGCAAACAACACTGACTGCCCTCTTTGCTTCTATAACCAAGTAATTGTGAGGGCATTTGGAGTTCCTGGCATGCCCTTGGACATCCTGGTGCCATGCTGGGCACAAAAAGGGTTCCAGGTGTGACAGCCTCTAGGTGGGTGCAGAGCTGTTCCCCAGAGCTGTGGGTACCTGTAGTGCTTGTGATGCTCTATCCCAGAGTCAAGAATGCTCTGTCAAGAAAGGAAAATGCTAATTCAGTACCTCCAAGACACTGTCCAATCCCTTCAGAACTTGGCTGTGCTTGGAGGAGAAGCCAATATACTCTTGACCTCCAGCAGTTGAAGGGGTTGCACGTTCTCTGCACCCCAGTAATGGACTCCAGGCAAATCATCTGTCCCAGTGGCATTTCACAGAACCGTGGTGTGGCTGGTGCTGAGACCATCGGAGAAGTGCTGGTGCTGAGGAGATGAAACTCATTGCCATGGAGGAGGAAGAGGCTGGAGTATCATCCTAGCAATGCAGAAAGTGGAGTCTCTTGTGGAGGTCCAATCCACATCTTCCACTTGAAAAGATGTTGGTCTGTGAGATGTCTCCCTCCAGCAGTGGTTTCATCACTGAGGAGGAAGTGGCAGTGATCTGGAAGGTTTCTGGCACTGAGCCACCTCTTTGTAAGGGGGAAGGGGGTGGCAGTGGGGAAAAGTCCTTAATTCCCCACCCAGCACTGGGAAACAGGAGGGAAGGAGGAATGCTGGGACCGGAGGGGATGTCCTGATGTAGAAGCACAAAGGATGGCTCTCTGTGACATGTGGGTCAGCCCCTCAGCCGGCCTCTCCATAAGGAGATGCAGAGTCAGCCCAGCTCTGACTACAGGAAACTCTCCTCCACTTCTTGTCCTGTGGTTGGCTCCTGGCAGCCTGGCGGTGGGTCGGATTCCTGCTCCTCATCCTGCCTGAGGCCCAGCGGGCTGTCACAGGATATTGTAGATGATGTGTTGGCCTCGTTCAGCATAGAGCTGAAGGGAGACAAGAGGGAGAGAGAAGTGAGTGTCTTGTCCCAAGTCTCCTGGTGGGAGAGGATTCCCAGCAGCTGAGAAGCGTGTTGAGCTCCCAGCACCCCCACTCTGTCTGAGTAGCTTTCCACAGGGGAAGAGTCCATATCAGCTGGATCTGTTCAGCCCTCAAACACAACACACAGCTGGCTGGGTTCTGCAGAACATGGTGCCCTGTGTGCCCTTCTCCTTGTGGGTGGGATCACTTGTCCCCAGCTGTGCTGGCTGATGTGCAGGGATGTGACAAGGTGCCCTATCTTAGCTCATCTTGCAGCTCCTCTGGTTCATCTCCATCCCTGTGGGCTCATGCAGATCACAGCACCACAGATGGGGTGACACTGCCCTCCTTCTCTCCCAGTAAATCCACCCCTGGTCTATCCCTCAGCAGAGCATCCCTTTCCTCTTGAGGCCCCCATTTCAGATTTGAGTAGTCTGGGGAAAGCACAATATTCAGGAGAAATGTTTTTTACCTGGCCCTGCTGATGGAAGCCTCCTGAGGGAGTTCACAGATTGCCTCGGGCTTGGGGTCAGGAAGAGGGATGATATAGTCGTTCTCGCCCCCGTTCTGGTGCACGGCTGTGTAGAGGATGCTGCCAGGGGTGGGGCTGGCAGCCAGCCGGGCGTTGTTCAGCCCAGGAATTGTGGGTCTTGTGCGGACAACAGCGGGGTGGTCGCTCTTCATGAACTCTTCATCCACCTGCTGGTACCTCTGCTCTCGCAGGGCAGATTACAAAAGAAAGAGGAAGGTCTTGTGAGTGTGGAGAATGCACTTGTGTTGTGTTTGCTTTCCCTGCCTGCCAGGGTTTTCTGAGAGGGGCTGGCATTTTCTAGCTAGGTTCAGCTACCCTGAGTCCACCAAACATAGGTCAAGGATGTTTCCTAAGGAGAGATCAGTGGCACAACTTCACAGCTCCAAAATACCAGTTGGAGGGAGGCAGGTTTTTGATCTCCTGCCAGTTCTGATTTCCGCAGTTGCTGAGATACCAGCTGCCTGTCTGGCGGTGCTGGTTGTCTCAGCAATGTCCCCAGGATGCCCAAACAACCCTCACTGGCTGTTCCAACTAGTCACAGCAAAATCCCCTGGCGCTGCAGCACTAAACACTGGTCTCCAAAGCCTGACTGAGGGTCCTCACTGAGGCAGCACCACCCTCAGAGCACTGACCCTCTTCTGTCCCTCCAGTGGAGGGTCCTTTGGACATACCTTTCTGTAGCAATCCACCAAGAGGTTTCCCATGAGCACCACCAGCTGAGAGAAGGATGGTCTGATCTCAAACTTCTCCTCCCAGCACTTCTGCATGATATCATAGCTGACAAGAGGAAAGGGAGAGCACTGGTGAACTGACAGGTGGGGAGAACAGAGGCAGAGATGGTTCTGTAGTTTGTGTAGGGCAGATCCAGGACAAACACAGCATGGGCAGCACTTACATTTCATCAGAGGCGTGGGTGGGTTTGGACATCCTATAGCCACGTTTGATGGCATTGTAGAACTGTTCATTCATAGGCAGTTCGGGGTATGGAGTCCCTCCTGGGTGTAAAGGGAGAGCAGGAAATCAGGCTGCTGGATTGACTGCCACCCTCATGCCAACATGCATTTTACACCAAAGCTTCCTTCTTAATTTACCTTTCCTGTTTCATTTCACTTCCAAATGGCAATGTCAGCATGGGAAAGAAGGAGACAGGGAATGAAGTGCTAGTCTGGCTGGTAAGGTTGGGATTTGGGGATTAGAAATGGATTTTTATTGTCTCTGTGAAGGGGTCCTGCTAACATGCTATCAGACCTATAGACACCAGCAGGGACTCCAGGGCACTTACCAAGAGTGAATATCTCCCAAAGCAGAATCCCAAAGGACCATACATCACTCAGGGTGGTGTAGAGGTTGTTGAAGATGCTCTCTGGAGCCATCCACTTGAGGGGCAAGAAGGTCTGAGAATAAAAAATTAAACACGAAGAGAGTCAGCTGCATGTGCAGCACTTGTTTAAACAGGTTTAAGAGCCTGACACCCAACTACAATCAAAGAAGACCATTCAGAGCTCCCTGTCAGCCCAACACATTTGTTGACATCTCCTGTCAGCCAGTTCTCAGAGGGACCAGTTGCCTGCTTCTTCATGCAGAATGGACCCAGCAGGGAAGAGGAAAGAGTGGGTGTGTTACATCCATTTCCATCACAACCTGCAGTGATTACTGCACACACATCACGGTGTGCGTTCTCTTTCCCAGCTCTTGAGGAGGCACTGACTTGCACAGCATGACCAAAGACTCCTGAAGAAAGTACAGGCCTATCTGGACTTCGGAAACCTGAGAGCAGGCTGGAGAGGGCTAAGGGATGACCAGGAAAAAGCCAAAAGATACATCCCACTTTCTTTCTGTTCTTACTCAAAGCGATACACAAAAAGCCTCACTTGACCAGCTTGTGTGCAGCACTGGCTGTGCTGTTCCTGGGATCTGCTTGCACAATGAATACCAAAATAATCTCCAGGAAGGATTGCAAAGGGACTCAGTTTCATTTCCCATTTTGGACAGCAAAGCAACTGTGCCATGGCTGGACTGAAAACCTCAACCCCTCTGCAGAAGGGACTCCCTTGCCCAGCTCTGAGTGCCTGTCTGACAGCACATGGGAATGGGAGAAAGCACAAGAGAAGTTAAGTAGGACAGAGACTAGATAGAAACTGGGGTTTAAGGGGCCTGGCTCCACTTTCAGCTCTCCCAGGCTCAATTTCTCTGGGAATTACATGGCTTTTCTTGGGGCTGCAGATTCCCAAATGCTTCAGGGCTGGAGTGCATGTGTTGTTGTAGAAGTCACAGGGGAGGTTCTGGAGTAGCTCAATTACAGCCTCATCCTCTCCTGCCTCGAAAGACTGGAGACATCTCTCTGGAAAGTAGCTGCTTGCAGAAAGACACTTCCCCCTACCTTGTGGTCTAGTGGTTAGAGCAGAATCCTGTGAACCTCTTCCCAGAGTGGCCAGTGACTCACTGCAGCCCTGACACGCTGCCTAACCTTGCCCTCCTCCTGCCTGCAGCTCAGGACCACACTCAGTGCCAGCAGGGAAGGGATGCAGCATAGCTGTCACTGATGGGGACAGTGTACAGGGGACAAGCCCTAGTTTTGCTACTGCTGCTGCTCAAGTTCTGTAAAGAACCAGGAGATGTGGGCATGCAATTCTGCCACTCCACAGTGTGCCGAGCACGTGAGGTGTGGGATGGTTGGCTGTTGACACCATCTCGCAAGAGTCCTGTCCTGTTACCACCTCTGGGCACAACGATGGACAGGCAGCTCACAGGGGGGCCATGCAGGGGGTATCAGATCCAGACCCCAGGTAAGAGGGGCCTTGCATGGTTCCTGGTACTCACACTGCCTTTGGAGATATAGTTGGAATCCCTCATGATGTCCCTCGCCAGACCGAAGTCACAGATCTTCACCAGCTTCCCCTCACAGATGAGGACATTCCTGGCAGCCAGGTCCCTGTGCACACACTGCAGGGTGGAGAGAGAGCACTGTCACTCCAGACAGCCTCCATACAGCCCAAGGAAGCAGCCCAGCTCCAGCACTAGCCCATTCCTGGGGCTGCAGGGACAGGAGTCACCTCACATAACTTCAGGCATCTCCACCTCCAGGGACAACCATGGTTCAACCACTAGCAGAGCTACCACATTTGCACTGCTTGTCTGAACTCCTGCCACCGTGGCAGCAACCAACACACAGATCTGGCAAGGGGAATCTGAACAACCCAGCAGAGAGGGGGGATTGCCAAGGACTGACCAAGCAAGGGAGCTCGGTGGGCTGACAAGGAGGGGATGTCTTCATCCCTGTTTGGACAATCAGTCTGAAGACATCAGAGTTACACCAGCCTAGCTTGTGCCTCCTGGTATGCCAGTATGTTGGATGTTCCTGTATGAACAGCTCTGAGGTTTGCTCCATGGGGGAGCACTGACTATGTACTTTTAGGGATCAGAACTGGCTGGCTGGAGGCAGAGAGCCATAAATTTCTCTCTGCACGTCATTGATGCCTCCTCTTAGCCCTGCTCTGTGTGATGCTTCACACGATCCAGCTATACTACTGCCTGCTCTGGACTAAGCCAGACCTTAGGAAATCCCAGAGCCTAGTCCTCTATGGTGGCTTAATTTCCACTAAACAAGCACTCCTGATGAGTCTTGGGGTGCTCAGAACATGTAGCGTTCAATAAGAGCAGATACTCTGCTGCAGAGCGACTTTTACTTTAGCACAGGGAGATTATCACTGTTTGGTCATCCAGGCAAATAGGGATGATATAATGCCACAGCTGTGCTGAACAGGGCTCGGGAGGAGCACAGTCAGGGAATTTGAGGTCTGAAGCTTGATGTGAGCCAGAGCTAGCTGTCATGTGCAAATACAGTCATGCTGGTCCCCGGGGCTGTGTTTCCAAAGGAAGTGGTCAGCAGCTCTTCAACTGCACAGCCACTTCTCCCATGAGGAGTATGTCATGGACAGAGGGACAGCAAATAGAGCTGACCACAGGACATGGCAGAACACTGTTGGCCTCCACCACTGCAGGCACCACAGGCCAGCCAGCATACTTACATTTTTGGAAGCCAGGAACTCCATCCCATTGGCCACCTGGAAGCTGAAGCCCACCAAGTCCATGTAGCTGAGGAGTGGAGACTCGTTTATCAGTGTCACCCGGTCTGTCCTTTCAGGAGCTGGAGGGCAAGCAGAGAGGGATGTTGGTGTCACCCAGCACACTGGTGGGACTCCCGCCAGTGGAATGACACACTGGGGATTGCTCTGCCTCCAGCAACAAAGGGACAGAGCCAGGAGCTCTCATTGTGAGGACATCTGCCACCACTGCTGGACTAGTCCCAAAGGTGATCTTTGCAAGCAGAGGTCTTCAGCACCCAAAGTACAAGCACCTCTCTGTCCTGCTGTGGCTGAGCTGTTACCTGAGGGGGAATAGCTGTCCAGCTCATATGGGGTGCCATAGTTAGAGGACTCGATGTCAGCATACTTGACTTCACCCTTCATGTCAGACATGGGCACATAGTCCAGGGAGTCATCCTTGCTCATGTCCATGTAGCCCCCATCACTCTCAACAGACATGGAGAGGTGACTGTGTGGGAAAACAAAGCAGCTGTTCAGATCCAGAGGAGAGGGGGAGACACAAAGGTTGGGGGCAATGATATGTGGGTCTGAAACTCCTGAACACTCAGCCCCAGCACTGAAATGTCCCACACAGCAGGGAAAGAAGCCCTGCACCGTGTCCCAGTAGGCTTGGGAGACAGTGCTTAGTCCTTAGGAGGACCTCAGCTGCCTTCAAGCAGGAAAGGCAGGGGGGAGCTGTAACGCTGCTCTGTTTCACTATTGTTTCGGTGTGTTGGAAGGAAATGCTGCTTTGTAGCTTCCCATGAGACTATTTCTCTGTGCTGCTTGTTCCTGCACCCCTTACAGCTGGCAACCAGATGACAGATCCTTTCCCATTCTTTGTGGCACCTCTTGTGCAATTGCCCTCCTTCTAGCACTTCTCCCATATGCTCAGTAACAGCGCAACCTGCCCTGAAAATGCAGGGTTGAGGTCTCCAATGGTTAAGACATGATGGAAAACCCTGTGTCTCCGTACTAAATGCGCAGCTATAGCTACCCCAATCAAGTTAATGATGCCAGGGAATATTCCCAGCTAGCACGGAGCAGCGAAACTCAGACTCCAGGACACACAGTTTGCCTCTGCTGACTCCCTGCTGCCAGAAGCTGTTTTGGGGGTGGCTGGTTAGCACGTGGGCTGCTCTGATAAGGCAACAGAGCAGCCAACTGTGTCCCAGGGCTGGGCCAGTGTTGATTTCGCTGGTCCGGAGGAAACGTAGGTATCTTTCCCAGTAGTACCAGCCTCCCTCATTTATGGGGCTAGGATGGGGCAGGCACCAGGGTGGAGAAGGGTGCTGCTTTGCAGGTACCTGTGCACATGGTCCTCCATGGGGGTGTTCCCATACAGCTCTGCCTCTCGCCGTGCCTTCTCACCGTAGGACTGCAGGAAGGTGTGCTTGTTGCGGTGCAGGTAGTCCACCAGGTCCCCGTAGCGGCAGTACTCGGTGATGATATAGATGGGTCCTGGAGGGAGAGACCGTCTGTGTCAGCCCTGCCTTGGCCACCACAGCAGTGAATTTCATCCCACAGGATGTAATTACCATCACCATTACCACAGTGCAGGATGTCCAGGCAAGGCCATAGGGAAACCCCACCTTTGTGGTATTGAGTAATTTTGGCCTTTGGAATTTGTGTTTGTGGAGGGAGGTGGGAGTTAACAGACACAAACCTTCACAGTTTCAATCAGGTTGAAAGGCATTTAGACTCCCACAAGACTTTCTTTGGGGAAGGGTGAATCATTATGAACCAGAAAACAGGAATTATTTTGTCTGAGGACAGTTCTCCTCCCCAGCACAACTCAGGGAAGCAGGAAGAGAAGACAGAGTGCTCAGGGTTCATCTACCTCCTTTGGTGCAGGCCCCCAGCAAGTTGACAATGTTGAGGTGAGGTCCCAGGTGGCTCATGATCTTCAGCTCAGACATTAGGGCTTGTTTCTCGCTGCTCCGGGCTGTGGCTGTTGGGGAGAGCTGGTGTGAGCGGCAGGGCAGGGAGGGAAGTGCATGGCACTGTTTGGTCTTGTGGCTTTTGAATGTGGGGACAACTCACACTTGAGCATCTTGACTGCCACTTTCATGGTGGACTGTGAGTGGCTCAGGCCATGGGCTGTTGCCTCCACCACACGACCGAAGGCACCAGAGCCAAGAGTGCGTCCTGCAAGGAAACAGCCGGGAGACAAGGGTGGCAGTGGTTCATGAGGAGAGGTGAAAAAAGGAGTTTGGAAAAGACAAGGTCCCTATCTGAAACCACATCAGCCTTGCTGCAGTTCATCCTGGTGGGCACGGACGTGGCCATGAGCTATGATATTTGGGGCTAGGGCTGTTTTCCAGAACTGCCAGCTGCAAGAAAGGATAGCCAGGAATAACGCAGTGTTTCATGCCAAAGCAGGCAGCTGGCCTCCCACCATAGTCCCAGATAGTCTCCCGGATCCAGGACCACATTGTATCCCCAGGGACCTCTGTCTGTTCTGGGCTGGCCTCTTTTGGAGATCCCAAATCAAAACTTTTCACCCCCAGAGAACCAGAGACCCAGAGGTCCATCAGTGGGACCTGCAGAGCCTTTACCTAACACCAGCTTGTCCCTGGGCACCTCCCAGGTGGAGTCGTAAGGGAGCTGCATAGGATCCACATAGATGTACTCGTGCCCATCAGAGCTGACTGACTCAATCACTTTCCAGCGGATTTCATAACGAGGTTTCTGGAAAAGGGAGAGCAAAAGAGACACCTGAGAGGCTGTGAGGGTCAGAGAGGTCATGACTGGGCTTTGTTAGGGAGTCTTTAATCTCTGCAGCTGTTGCCTCACTCCCTGTGTAGTCTTGAGATGCCAGGGGCATGCAGGCACTGATGGCTCACAGTCCCTGGCATGGCTGGGACATCATCAGTGCCAGCCACCCTAACGTGGTGTCAGCCTGGGAACATTCTCTCCCTTTACCTTCTGCCACAGGATGATCAGGATGATGAGGGAGATGACAGTGAGGACCAGCAAGGCCAGGATGACAGAGATGATGACCACTTTGAACGGCAAGGCTACAATGGTAAGAGGGACAGCAGTCAGACTCCTCCATCCCTGCATGGCCTGAGCACCCTGAGGAAAGGAGGGGACAGCAACGCACAGGTGTCCCCACGCTCTTTGTCTTCCCACCTCTGGTCACTGCCCTCCTCCTGCTACATTCTTTCCCCCAAGAAATCGATCCTGAGCTCTCCTCTGGGTGGAGATGGTCTCTGTTCTCTCCTCCTGGGCAGACTTGCCCAGCACTTGCAGGGCCAGCCCCCCAGGGATGGCACAGGGATTGTTACCACCTGTTGAAGGGCCTGCTGCCTCCAGAGGGGTTTGACCATGAGACGGTATAAGGAGCTAGAGGGGCTGGTTTGTCTGGGGGAGAGCTAGCAGCCCCAGGACTGGGCTTAGACCATCCTTCCTCATATTTGGGATGTTCAGCACATGGGTGTTCAAGTCCGTGGCACCATCTAGTGACCCATGCGCTAATAACAAGACACCAGGGACCTGCTCAGGTATTCTTGTCTTGCCTCCTTGGAGGGATGACCCTACCAGTGGTGGGAAGAGGATGTCCATGGCCAGCAGACATAAGGGCTCCAGACTCCTCCTGGAACAACTTTTTCTGCTCAGCCCAGAGGAGGCTTCATTTTAGGCAGAAATACCCATGTTTTCCACCTCTGAGGACTGCAGTCCTGTCTCCCATCACCTCCAGCTTTGAAGCCACAGAGAGAAAAGTCCAGCTACCCACCAACTGGCTCAAACACTTCCCTCATCCCTCACCGTGTGGGATCAGGGTGATGTCCTGGGAGTTGGTGCCCAGGAAGTTTTGCACGGTGCACCTGAGGAGCAGGGGCTCGTCCACCCTGTGAAGCTGCAGGGTGCTGTTGACGCGGAACACGCGCCGCTCCGCGTGGTACGTGGCATTGGTCTGCAGCCCGATCTCTGCCGACTCGTTCCCCAGCAGCCGGGTGGGCTGACCCTTGGTGCTGCACCTGCTCCAGGGGAGGATAAAGGCACCTGAGAGGCAGCTGGGAACGCGTGCCACCATGGGATTCCCGGGTGTGTGGCCAACAGGATACAATTAAATAATAATCTATCATTCTAATAAATGCAAGAATCCAGCTGTTCCCACGGGCTAAATCACTCCACTCACCATTTGATGTCGCTGCAAGTAGACCAGCTGATCTCTGGCTGGGGCATGCCTTCAGCAGAGCACGTTACAGTCTGCTCCCCACTGCTGGCACTGCTGTTTTCCTTGAGATCCACAACTTTAGCTGGCACTGGAACAGAAAGACAGTTATAAGAATTAATCCTCATCTCTGACTGCAGGATGGAAGGGGAATGTGATTCCACTGGGGAATGTGATTCTACTGTACCCCTAACATAGCGTAGGGATGAGGCAGGACTCACCACATCAATAGTGTTTTATTTTTGAAAGCTAACAGCGAAGAGAATAAGATTTGAGGGGGTTATGGAGGAGATCTGGTCCCATCTAGCTTGCTTGGAGAGCACAGGTGAGCACGGGGGTAAGTCCTGGACATCAGAGCTGTGCAATCATCTCTGCATCTACTGCCTTAGGCCAGGGCATGAAGGCCAAGCTGTTGATGTCTGTGCTACCTCCCTGTCCCCGCTGGTCTGAGACCAAGTGAGATATTTCAAATGAGCACATTTCTTGCTTGAATGCTCTTACATTAACCAAAGCCACTTTGGAGCTGTAGCCAGAGGAATAAGGGCTTCAGCCTGAGGGTTCTGCAGCAAAAGATGGTGCCACCCTCTGAGACTGCACCCACACTCATCAGCCCTCTGTCTGCATGCCCATCCTCACCATTTATCTGCAGATGGAAGGACAGCTCCTGCTCATCATCCTCATTTGAAGCCTGGATGGTGTAAAATCCTCCTTCTTCCTGCTTCACCCGCACCAGCACCAGAGCTGTCTGGTACCTGGGGGAGACACAGTCCCAGAGTGATGGGTGTGGGAAGGTGTCTGGGGACTCATAATGCCTGGAGGCAACCAGCTCCCACCCACCTGATGCATGCTTGAAATCCACTCATGGAAAAGCATTCAGTCACCAACTGTGTCCAACCAGTAAGTTGGAGATTGCTCTGTGAATCACCCCCTCCCTGCACCCTTGTGAGAAATCATGGGCTCCCACCTGGTTTCTGACAGGTTCCTGCTGGTGATGGTGAACTCGCTGCTGCTCTCCACAGTCAATGTCTTGTTGTTCTTCAGCCACACAATGCTGGGCTGGGGATAGGCCTCCACCTCCACCTGGATGGTGCGGCTCTTGTGGACCTCAGCGTACACCGTGCTGGGCAGGTGAGTGTGGAAACGCACAAAGCCTCGCTCTGAGAGAGGGGGCAGGAGGGAGAGAGGGGTCAGACAGAGAAACAACCCCCTCTTCATCCCCTTGGACAAACATGGATCTGGAACAAAACTCTCTGAACACCAGAACACTCGGGGCAGCTCCAGATCCATCCCTCAAGCCTTCAGATTTGTGTTTGAGAGGAGTGAGGATGCAGAGCGACACTGGAGCAGAGGAGCTGACAGGACAGCAGCATGGGGCTGTTGTCTTGGGAGGTAACATGGATGGGGCAGGTTCCCTCAAATTACACAAAAGAGGACAGATGAAGATGGGAGGTGATAATATGTCTCCACATTACCTTATCACTGCCCAGTACAGAAGAGTTCTTACCCATACCCTCAAGCATCTTAAAGGGTCACAAAAGCCATGGTGGGAGATTTGGGATGTTTTGAGACAAGAAATAGGCAGGAGTGACATGAGGTGAGGGTTGGCCCTTTGCCAAGGTTACTTAAAGCAAAGGTAAGGAGGGGAGAGAGCAGGAGGGTGTGCAGAGCGGGGAGGGGGTCACTCTGGGACATCCTGCCTGGATGCCCACATGGTTTGCTGGCTTTGGGCACGTGGGCAGCAACACACCGATCACTTGGACTGTGATGTCCTTCCGGTCTGTTTTCTCATGGTAGCCCTCAGAGACATTGCAGATGTAGGTCCCACTGTCCTCCAGCTCTGCATTCTGGATGATGAGGATGGAGCGGATCTCGTGGGTGGATCCGGGCAGGAAGTCGGTCACTGGCTCCACAGTCTTCCCTGCCTGCACAGTGGGACAGGAGACACGGTCTGAGGAGTGAAGAGATTGTTCTGCCATTGGGGCTATACAGCTGGGCTCACAGGGAGGGAAAAAGGAAGGGTAGAGGACTCCAGTCTGGCTGCTACAGGGACAGGGAACATGCACCAAAGAGAGGCAACTGAGACAGAGCCTTAATCCAAGGATATCCCCATCGAGCCTCCCTGGGCAGCAGCACCATCATCCCACATGGGTATTCTGCCATGGGATATTGATGAGTGATTGCCATGGGACATCCGGGCAAAGGCTGGAACTGCTGCCCAGAGCCTGTGGGTCTGGAGCACTCACTTGCTTGCGGGGATAATCCCAGTTGAAGTTGACCAGCTCGTTGCCGCTCACGGTGCACAGCACGGTGACGTTTTCTCCCTGACGCACGATGGTCTGCACTGCGCTGATGGAGACATTCACAGATGACACTGAGGGAAAGGTGGAAGAAAGACAGGACTAAATCCAGTCTCCAAACTGATCAGGGGCATCACTGAGCGGAGAGAGGGAGAGTTTTGGTGTCCCCTGACACTGAGCTGGAGGAATAGGCACACAGCTATGCTAAGACAATGGCAGCTCACCCTGGATCCTGTAGACATAAAAGGAGTCTGAATCCACCTCCTGGTCATCCACAAATGTCCGGCAGAAATAGGTCTTATCCTCAAAGAAACCTTTGAATCCTTGCTGTGGATCATAAGCAGCTGGGATGGGGTTCTCCACCTTCTTCTCATAGAGGGTCACCTGCATCCGTGGGTTGGTCACACGGCATGGGATGACAGCCTCTGTGTAACCCGTGATGAAGATGAAGGCCTCTTCAGAGTTGACCGTGGGGAGGAAGACTAGGGAGGGATCTGTGGGAGAGAGGGAACACCAGTTACAGAAAGCTGCTTGAACATTCACCAGGACTGCTCTGTACTCCTCCAGGAACGTTCCGACACAAGGCTCTGTCTCCACACTAGTGGAATGCTTCTTCCCATACCCTCCATGGCAAAGTAGAGTTGCATGTTGTGGGCTTGTCAAAGAGAGACCCAGCACCACCTGTCTTCCACACCTCCTGTCCCAGCACACCACACATAGGCCTCTCCATGAGCTGGCATACCAGAGACATGCCACAGTCAGAGAGACCTGCCATAAGGGCTTTCCTGCAACTGGAGGAAGGATTTTGGGGTCCAGGTGCTTGGAGGCAGAACAGTAAGTCAAAGCCCTCTTTCTCCTGGTTGCTAAATCCCATGGAAATGCAAAGACAAGGACACGTTGTCCCCTACCTGGAACATAGATGTACAGGGATTTCCTCTCCACTGGCTCTGGAGCGTGGTCAGGGCTGTAGGAGCACGTGTACTCCCCGGTGTGGTGGCCTGTCACGTTCCTGAGGGTGAGATTGCTGACGAAGACACCATCCCTCTGCTCCAGCGAGGCAGCGAGGGGCTGACCCTCCCGTTCCCAGACCAGCACTCCGTCCCCGTAGCACAAGAGGGAGAAGGTGCTGTGGAGGCTGAGTTCCAGCTCAGTGTCTGCGGGTTCGATGTGCAGCCTGCTGCCCCCGGACATCACCTCCAGCAGACCTGAGAGAGGAGGGAGATGAGACCAAATGGGATTCCTCTGAAATCCAAGCAGAAGCACACTGGTGCACCATCCCATGCCAATGTCCTGTCAGCCTAGACCTTGGTGGTTCACCCTTCATTCCCTCTACCTCCTGCAACACTTGGAGAGCAAATAAGACATGGGGTTTAGCAGTGTTCAAAGTAGCCCACGTTGCCTGTGGTAATGCTGGGTGGAGAACTCCCCATTTTATGCTTTAATTATGTCTATCTCCATCCAACCTTTCTGCAACGTAACTCTGCATCTTCAGTGCCATCCAGTGCCAGTCCAGTGTCATCAGGATAGCTCAGGAGGGACTTGGGGCAGCGGTTGAACAGAGTCAGGGAGGCAGCCATGCTGTGATGCTGGACCAGCCCAAGGAGCACCATGGTTGAGGACAGAGCTGGAAATGAGGGGGCCCGGGGCCTCCCATGTATATTTGCTCACATTTTTGGCTTTGATGCATCCTGTGAGCTGGTCTAGATGGCCCAGGGAGATGACAGTCTATGCGATCATACTGCTGACCCCAAAATGAACCTGTCTCTGTAATGGCAGAGATATGCACCTCTCAGATGCACCTTCAAAGGCCTTTAGCAGGCAAGGGAAAGAGGAGAAGAGGAGGCAATTCCCTGCTCTGCTGTCTGCCTCTCCACAGGGACAGTGTCAGACAGGACACAGAGCAGGCTGAAACAATGTCAGTTTACAGGAGAGTGAAAAAGAAATGAAAGCAAAACCTTGCAGGAAATCCTTTGGAAGCAATAGAGCAGGCAAGGTCTTCCTGAATGGCTCCCTATGTCTCTTCCAGCTTCCTTGTTTCACCCTTTGTCCAGATGTCCCAGTGGGGCCAGGACATGTGTTCCTCCCTGGTGTCCCCATGGATGGGCAGGACAGCTGGGGACAGCCCCAGGGTGATGCAGCAATGCTGTGAACAGCCCAGATGCAGCCAGGTGCATGAATGAGGGGTTATTGTATATATATGAGATCTGACTGAATCCCTCCGGCTGTGTGGGTGTCCATCATGTCCAGCTATTAAAGGTTTCCTTCTTCCACCATGCTGTGCATCACCATGAAGCAGGTGGGGACTTTACATCCACCCCACCATAGGATTGAGTCAGCCCGTGAATCCGAGTCATTAGGCGGGACAGATGTGCCTGGAGCATGCTGTGCACCCCTGTGCCTCCCCAGGGCACTGCCTCTTCCCTCCCCCTCCCCCTGCAGTGAGAATCCCAGGGCAGCATCCCAGCGCAGGGATCCCCCCGATCCTGCACACCCTTCCCAGCCACAGCACTCACCAGTGAGGATGAGGAGCCAGAGACGTGTGTTCAGAGCAGGGCACAGCATGGTGGGCTCCGGGCTTGGTGGCTGAATCCTGTCAAGAGCAAAGTGGGATGAGCACAGCGCTCAGCAGAGGAGATGTCCCTCGGCAATCCCGGGCAGGAGGTCCCTCAGTGCCCACCCGAGCCCTGGGCTCTCTTCTCCACCTCAGAAAACTCTCATCTCTTTCCAGTTTTCAGCCTTTCCCCCCTGTCAGGGTGGTGGGTTGGCTGGTTCCCCCCCACACTGGATCTCCACAAGGAGCAGTTTCTAAGGCATCTCCCTCTGGAAAATAGAGATTTTGCTGAAGGCTGCAGCAGTTTTGTCAACTCTTGCTCATCTCTGCTGGAAATGCCGCTCCCCCCTCGGAAGAGCCCTGCCTTCCTCCCTCCCTCTGCTCTACCACTTGCCTTTTTTCCCCTTAGTTTTGCTTCCCTCAGTCCCACTGAGATAAAACTTGCTAGAAAACAGATCCCACTCCAACCCTCCCACACTGTTTGCTCCTTCCAATGAAATAAAAGAAGCCTTGTCATGACACTTGGTTGCTGGCCGGGGTTAAACCACTACAGGCCTGGAAAAACCCCACAAAAAATGAGTTTCTAGTATTTAGCTTTTAAATATATGTATTTAAGAGAATATTTAAGAGGGTTTTTTAGTTAAAAACCCTTCTAATCAACATTTCTCAAGAAATCTTTCCACAGAGCCTTTTCAGCCCCCACCCCTGGTGCAAACCAAGAGATGAGGCCGGATTTCCCTAAAAGCAGGAATCAGTCCCCTGTATATTGGGGTGAGAGTTTACCCTCTCCTGCATGCCTGCAGGGATGGGGATGAGTATTTCTGAAAAGCAAAACGAACACACTAACACACTCAAAGGGGAAGGGGAAGGGGAAAGGCTTCCTCTGTGCCTGGGCAAAGTTGGGGAAAAATGAGGTCACTAGTCCTGAACTTGGGGATGCTCCTGCATGGAGCTGAACTTCACAGCTCAGTCCCGCTGCAACCCAGGGCTGAGCTCCCGCCCTGCTGCTGGGGCACCTCCCAAGGCAGATCCTGAGAAGAAGCCCGCTGTGATGCCAGCAGTGCTCTGGAGAGCTGCCCACCAGGCTCGAGGGTGGTGACTGGCAATCTGGACTCGCTGACCTGGCCCCAGGCACCGTCTCTTACTGAGCTCTCTGCAGCCTCTTGGCCCTGGAGTGGCCTCCCGGTCTGCTTGATGTTAAGGAGGAAATGGTTTTTAAATGACGTGCGTTTGTCAGATGTTTTTATTATTCTCTTGCTTTGGCTCAACAAAAGTTTGATCTACCAGCAAATCCTTCCAGGTCTCCAGCTTATTCAGCAGCTTCCCTCTCCCCGCTTTAGAAAACCCTTGCATGATTCCCTCTCTCTCTCGCTCTGCACTTGCCAAAGGGGATAAGAGCACTTAGGGAAAGAGCTGGGGGTGAGTAGGATGAAAGGACCAAGGTGAAATTTAGGCTGTAAATGAATGTGACCTCCCTGCACCCACCCTCAGAGAGCACCAAGCCGCAGCAGAGAGGAGGAGGATGGACAACCTAATCTCTGCTCCCCCAAGGCACTGAAGAACAATTACCTTCGTTTCCCAATTCTCTTTTACAGAGGTGTGTGATTCAACCATTATTCAAGGTTCAAGGTTGTAAGGACAACTGGGATCCTCTCCTTTCACTCCTCCCTACCTGCATGCACAAAACAGGTTGTATTCACCACCCCAACCCCCAAATATCTGCCTGCAAGCAGCTAAGATCTTCCCAAGCTCATGGTAAACTCTTAGCTGCGTGGCTGTCACTAAGTCCTGTTGCAGGTGAGATCTTGGCTTCCTCTTCCCACACAGACAAGCCTCTCACTCCACCAGTGCTCTCTGCAGGATCACTGGTGGGGCAAATCCCTGCCCTGCCAGAGCTGGAGAGCCGGGCCTGAGCGTGTGCTGGTGCTGGGCTGGCAGGGGTGTTGCTCCAGCGAGCAGTGAGAGCCCCACAGCCTCCGCCTGCCGCCTCTGGCCACCTCCGCTGTGTTCATAGCTGGTTTTAATAAAGCTGCTGCTTTTGCAGAAAGGCATTTCTCTTGGAGATGCTTCCCAAGCAGAGTGGGAGGGTGGCAACGTCTCGCAGAGAGTGGTGACCTCTCCCTTGTTTGTCTGCTCCGACCAGGGTCAGAGGCAGACTCGGAGACGCTGAGCTCTGCCCGCCCTGCAGGATACACGGGGGAGACTGGCTTGCAGACGGACAAGCCTTTCTCTCCCTGTCACGGGGACACGTGTCCTTGCACTTGTGAGTGCACACAGGCATTTCACAAGGGATGCAAATGCACCCAGCTCACTGCCAGCCTCGGGAGCACTTGCTTCTCTCCTCAGTCCCAGCTTTTGTTCTCAGCAGCAACTGTAAGTGCCACTATGAGTGCCAGACAAGGAGGGGCAACCCCACTGAGTGAGCCAAAAGCAGACACCAAGACATTACCCCACCCAGGCACCCAAACACAGGTACCTATGCAATGCTCAGCTGCCTTGAATGGTCCCCTCCCACTCCTGTTGGTTAGCAGGGTGCCACGGACCCCTCAGGCTCCTACATCCTTCCCGCAGGCCAGGGAGTATTTTTAAGCCCGGGACCATTTGCCTCCACCCAACCTGGCATGATTCTGGAGGCCAGGGAGCTCCGGCAGCAATTCCGTGCCCAGCACCCTTCACTCAGTCCTGCTGATCTGTGGCAGCCTCCCCCCTTGCAGCTGCAGAGGTGATGTCCCAGGTCTCCATCCCCATCCTATACCACTCACCATCCTCCCCTCCCTGCTACCACAGGTACAGACTTCCCCCTGCCCCTCTCTGTCTCTGTGATTTGAGGTTAAGCCAGTCCTGGCCAGGCAGGGAAGGGAACTTTTCTTTTGAGCTGCACTGTTTATTATTCTAAAGGAGGAATTTGGCTGGGAGAGGAGACAGGAGGTCGGCTGGCTTGCAGGGCAGCCAGGCTGGCTGGGTGACACAGCCCCATGCCACATACAGCCCCACATGTCTGTCAGTGGCTGTGCTCCCCTGGGGGCTCGGGTCCCAGGGGCCAGGCTGGGGTTCTGCTGAGGGCTGCAGGGGAGGTTGGCTCCCAACAACCAGCACAGTGTGCCCCAGTTTGCTGCTGCCCAGCGAGGCCAGAGCTGGGCACTGCAGGACTGGGAGTGTCCAGGAGGGTTTGGAGTCCAAAGGAGACACAGATACAGGCAACTGTCCTTGCCGGGTGACACAGACACTGCCTGTCCTTATCTCCCCTCTGTAATCACACCAGCCTGGCCACACTTGTGTGGTCGTAGGAATGCACCCAGAGGCTGCTCCTCCTCCGGACATGCAGAGCCGAGAGTGGAGTTTGCAGCTGAGAGGAGGAGACCCGAGCCAACCCTGGGGCTGCCAGCGTTCCCAGCTCACCGCTGCGCTGGCAGAGGCAAGTGTCCCACGGCCAGCTGGGGCCAGGCACTGCTGGAAGTCCCTTTGAGCATCTGCAGCCCTGTGCTCCTGCAGTGGGTTTCATGGGGTGATGGAATAAGTGGGGTCACGCTGACACCCCTGAGCAGCAGCAGCAGAGCTGAGCAGAGGGCACCCCGGGATCTGATGGCCTCTGATTCCACAGACAGCATACAGGAGAGAGGGCCAGAGCAGAGGTCAAACAGCACGGCCAGGGCCACAGCTGCGCCAGGACCGGGATTCAAGTCTCATGATTCCCCATCTCATGACTTGACAGCTTCTCCAGAGCAGCCCGCTCCCATTTCTCCTGCATGCCAAATCCGATGACAGCTGAGCTTTCTCTTCCACCTCCTCTCCCACTCCCTTGCTCGCGCAGACGGGGGCTGATGCCTCTGTGGCTGATGAACTTGGACAGGAATTTCTGCAGCGGGATCAGGGCTACGCCCAGGGTTTTTGATACATGGAAGAGCAGTATCCAGCCTTGGCTGGGGATGGTGCCACCTTTACTCAGGGAGGACTATTCCCTCAGCCACCTCTGCTACTCCTTGCACCTCATGATGCCTTCCTATGAAGACCAAGCATCATCAAATCTTATTGATTTATTAATGTTTCCCCGTGCCAGATCTCTCTCTTTAAGGATTCTAGTAAGCCAAAGATGCCTTTGCTAATGCCCAAAATATGTTGTGTGGGCTCAGTCTTGACTATTCTCGGGGAACAAGGCAAGAATTTCCTCTGACTTTGCTCTACATGCCCTGCCACATCTCCAAGCGCCCTTCCCTCTGTGCTTGCTCCCAGCATGTGGACAGCACAGTGCTCCTGGCAGATCATTTCAGCACACATGGCAGCCACTGCTGGCACAGGCATCGCGTGGCACTGCCTGTCTGCAAGCATGGATCATGTGGGACGGGGCCATTTCCAGCCCTGCAAATGCCTTAAACCCTGGGAGATCTACACAGAGGAACATCCACACCAAGGATGCCCTCCCAGTCCTCCACTGTCCTCCCCAGCATGACTAGACCAGGTTTTGTGCCTCTCCACACAAGTGCCCTGTGCAGAACCAGGGTGGGGCAGATCCCACCAGCATCCCCAGAGCTGTGGGAGCTGGGAACCAGCCTGCAGAGCGGCTGAGGAGGGGAAAGGATAGCCCAGCATGCTGGGGAGTGCGAGAGCAAAGCCAGGCCTCTCACACAGCCGTCAATCCTTTCTCCTCCTCTGGATTTCTATTTCTAGCCCCTTGTCTTGCAGGGCTGTGCTTCCAGGAGCTCCCACAATGCTCAATGGTTCCACAATCCTGCCAAGCAGGCAAGGGACATCTGGTGCAAATTAGCGGGAAGTCAAATACACTTCATTTTTTCTTTGTCTAAGCGCATCTGAGTCATTAAGTGAGATCATGGATGCCCATATGCAATAAAAAAAAATCCCTGTATGGATCCCATGATCAATGCCCCTCGCAGCCAGGGAGCAAAGGATTCTCTTGGCAGGGGGAGGGGGACAATATCCCCTGCTTTTGAAGGCAAAAAGCTCCCTGAGCAAAGGCTGGTGACCCCTGAAACCCAAGCCTTGCTTGTCCGGCAGTGAAACTCCTTGGCTTGTTCTGTTTTCCTCTGCCACCCTCCCTCCAGCCTCTGCGACTGCTTCTTTCCCACCCTTTAATCTAAATAAAACTGAGTGGTTGTGTTTTTTTTTTTTTTTTCCCCTTGGCTGGAATCGTCCGGAGTTGCAACATCTCTCCTCTGGGGTCCCTTGGCTCCCATGACACTGTGTTTACTCACAGGCCAGATTATCATCACAGAGCCCTTTTTCTTTTTCCCAGCAAATGGCTAGAATTAGGCAGGGCACACACATGGGGAGCCTGTCAGCCCAAAGCCCATAAATGGCCGCTGATAAAACACAGAGGTAGGAAATCCGAAACCAGGCTAAGGAGCAGCCAGGCTGGGCAGTCCCCTGGCCCACATGCCATCCCTGCCCCGGGGATGAGCACCAGAAGGCAAAATCCTCCTCACCTGGCCACCTGTCAGTGCCAAGGAGGCCCTGAGGCTTTACCCAAACACTCATGAGACCAAGGGATGCTGAGAGCCCTGAGTACCTGTTTGCAGTGTGCTGGACTGGGGGTCTGTTTCAGTCAGGGAAAGCTGAGGTCCTGCAAGCACTCACAGGCAGTATCAGTAATGCCAGAACACTCTGGTTTTGTGAGACTGGGAAGACGTGACTAAAGCCACAGCCCTCATACAGACCAAGCTCTTTTGGAGATGGGCAAAGCAGAGACAGATGCCATCTCTGGGGTGGCACAAGCTCAGGGACACCATGCCCACAGGTGGGGATGGCTCTCCTGCCTGCCAGCCTGCCAAGGGCTATCATGGGCTTTGACAGCATCTGACAGAAAGCCAAAAATGAGGACTATGACCCTAAAGCACAGGGGGAGGCTGCCAGGGAGGATGACAAGTCCATGCTGAGCCTCAGCAGTGTGATTCAGCAGCCCTGGGGTCAACCATGCGAGGAATGGGGCGGGGTGGTGAGCCCCACACAGCCCCGTTTGACCACAGCCATCCTTCCTCTCCAACTGAGGGAGGACCACAACGTCCACACACACAATTCAGCAAATCTCCAGCCGCGGGCTCTTTGCAACACATCGCTGTGAGGAGCCGGCACAGGGGGACGTGGGACCAGAGCAAGCCCTGCACTCTCAACCCAATCCCCTCTGCTTTCCCCCTCTGTTTTAAGCCCATGGGAGACAGAGGAAATGAGTGACCCATTTAGTGCAAGTTCAGAATAAAAAGAAACATCTGTTTGGAGAGGTGCCAGTGTTATAAATAATCCCCCAGCCCCAAGTGATGGTATTCGTGGCCCTTTCGGCTGCGCATGCTCCCCCCGCTTCCGCTTTCAGAGGAAAGGCCAGACCCCGGGGGCTGCTCCCCAGAGCCGGCAAGCTTGGCCCAGACTGTGGGAAAGCCCTGGGTGAGGACCAGGACTCACCTGGGACTGGCGAGGGAGGGATGGGAGTGTTGGGAGGAATGGCTGCCACGTGCCAGGCAATGCCTGGCTGTGCCTTGCTGCATAGCCCGCTTCTCGCCCTGGTCAAATCCTGCCAGCCTTGCTCTCCCTAGGGCAGCCAGTGGGTGCCAGTGCCATGGCGGTGCTGGGACTGGCTCATGGTGGTACTGGGACTGGTCTGTGCTGGTGCTGGAGGCTGGCCAGTATTTTGGAGCAGAGCCCTACGTCTGGCACTGTGCACGGCTAGGGATGTTCCCACTGGGTGGGGGGAGCAGGGCTCTGAGCAGCCTCGGGGCTCACCACTTGCAGTGTGATGACCCACTGCGGGAGGCACACATGTGCCCCTTGGGAGCATTTCAGCCCTTCCCAATGTTCTTCCTCAGCAGGATGTTCAACAGAGCCCAGGCAGGACTGCCTCTGACCATCCCCTAACTTCTGCATTGCCCCTGACAGCACAGGCATTTGGGAGAACACACCACGCTGCTTCATGAGCATGTGGGCAATGTGAATTATGAACATGGCTGCAGGACACCCAAACCACAGGCCAGGACCCGTGTGGCTTCCGCACTGCTTCACTACTGGCCCCTCCAAGCCTTGGGGGTGGCTGGCAGCAGAGACTCCAAGTGACTCTGATCCCTCCAACCTCCAAACTGGCATATTTGGGGGTCCCAGCTCCTGGGCATGTGGGACTGGATGGGTGTTGCCTATCTGAGCTCACCTGCTCGCCTGCTGCTTTTTCCCACCTGAGTGGGGAGCGGGAGAAGCACGGTTTATGGGACCACAGTCAGGTACTATCTTGGCTGCTCATCCCATGTCCTGGCACACCTAGGGCTGTCCTTGCTCTTGTTCCATAGCTGCCAGAAAGCTGTGTTTGCCTACCTGTGGTGATGCAAGGGAAGCACTCTCCTAAGGCATGCACAGGGAGAAAAACAGTCCTCAGCAGTCAGCATCTCCATCACTTGCTCATGGCTGCTGGTCGAGGGTGGCTGCTCTGGTGGGGCCAGGCTGGAGCCAAAGGTCCCAGCTGGCTCTAATTAACCACTAATCAGCTGTGAGGGGAGGGTGATGGAGGCAGGATGGGAGAAGGAGCCATCCCAAGCCTTAGTAGGATGAAGGGGCTTTGCAAAGCACTTGGAGTAGGCAGGGTGTTGTGGTCTTACCAGATCCACATCCCAGCAAAGGACAAGCAATCTGATCCTCTTGTGAATATTTCCCTGAGACTTGGATCTGTGGAGGAGGAGATAATCTCTGTGGATGCATCAGCTCTTCTTGGCTTCCTGTGAGGGACCCAAGCCTAATTGCTTTGTTCTGGGGTTTTAGGCTCTCGTGGCTGGGATTAGGCGCTCACCAGCTCTGTGGTCAGGGCACTCTTTGCAGGATGCAGAGAGGAGCCTGGCACCACGGCCAGGGTGGGAAGGGATGGGGCCTGGTAGTGCTGGCTGTGAAGGGCAGAGGCCGCTTTCAGAGGGGGGCTGCGTGTTTGACCCTGTTCCTTCTGGGTTTCTGAAAAGGAGCAAAATGCTGTTCCTGGTGCAACTCTTGGTGCTGTGGGCTGATCCTGCCTCCTCCTGCACAGGCTCACATGTGGGGCAGGAAGACCAGGATGGTGACACTTGGCACAAGGACTGCAGAGATGGATCACCTCTTCCTGCGTGCTCTGGCCAGGCAGCATGAGCCGTGCTTGCCAACCTGCTTGCAGGGTCCCTTATAACCTCTCCTCTCAATCACAGAGCAGAAATCACCTCTCACCTGCAGCCACGCTCTGAAAACAGCCCCTACTATGCCCAAATTCCGACAGAACCTCTAGAGGAGAAGCAGAGGCAGGACTTGGCACCAGCAGCTGCCAGCATCTCCTGCCCTCCCCTGAGCCCCGCTTTAAAATGGGCACTAAGTCCTGCTCCTGAATCAGACCATATTCTCCCAAGCAGCTCCCAGGCTGGAGAAGGAAACTTGGCAGCTGCTTGTGAGGAGAGAGGAGGGTACCCTTCTCATGGTGCCGGCAACGCTCAGCCCTGAGCAAAGCAGTGTTTCTGTTCTGCCACCATTGCTTGGCAAAGGCTGAAACCAAGGTGACTTCCAGTTTGGGAGTGAGAATGAGCCTGCAGAGCGCAGGGCTCGAAATGGTGTACTTTCTGCTGGCACCGGTTCAGACAAACCCACAAGCAAACATATTTTTTTGTATAAATAAGACAGTGTGTCTCGCCAGTTAAAGCAATTCAAACATGAATGTAGCAATTTAATTGGTGCCAATTGCTGTGTCTCAGCAGCATTAAGATTTCAGTCACAGACTCTCTCGCATGGTAGATGGGCCGGAAGGGGGAAGGCAGAGGGACCAGCAGGATGGGACTGAGGGGCAGACTGGCCCATCTTCTGCTGCTTCAGGAGGCTCATCCCCACGAGCAGCCCTGTGCTGCCCATGGGGACCCTTCCACAGCAGAGGGAGGGTGCCTCCTACTCCTTCTGTCTTCTGGTTTGCAGCTCAGGGGTTGACAGCCAGCACAGCACCCTGATATACCCCTGCACTCTAACCTTTTGCTGTTCCAGCTCCTGTGCACCACAACCTCCTGCCAGCCCCATCACACCCTGGCTCTTGCTGAGCCCAGGGATGGGTGTTAGTGGAGTTCTGAATGGATAATCAGGTGCCCCTGCAGACCTGGCCTGGAGAGGATACCACACAATACACTGCCCTGGCTGTCCTGGCACCAGCCTTTCCGTGGGAGTTCTGTGAGCACCCTGCTCCCTGCACACCACAGTCCTCTGGCTCTGCAGGTCACTGGTTGCAGGGAAAGGTTGCAAACCTAGACCAGGGTATGCCACAACTGGTGCACCCGGGGATGATGGAAAAGCAGGATCAGGGGCAGCATATCACTGTACGACTTGTGCTGCCAGGCTGGGGAGTGATGGACCCATGGGACCCCCGTGGTCAGCACAAGACCCATCCCAGCACCTCTCTGTGCATCCCCAGCACGCGTCCCCGTCCTTGTCACAGCTAGGTCTGCTCTGTGTCCCATGTGGTGCCAGGAACGTGCTGCCCTTCCAGGAGGAGGTGTTCCAGTGGAAGAGGAACAGGACAGAGGTGTGCTTGGCTTGGGCACCCTAATTAGGCAACGGGGGAAAGGAGGAAGGGAAACAACCACCCCTAAAACAAGCCTCATTATGTCCAAATTGCCTGGTGGAGCGGAAGGAGTCTCCTGGAGCTGCTCCAGCCCCTCAGGAAACAATACCCAGTCTATACCCTCCCCTTGCAGCTCTTCTCCAGGGGATTTCTTTCCCTTGGTTAAAGTACAAACAAACAAACGCCACAAAGTGTTCAGCTCCAATCCTCCCTCTCAGGGATAGGATACATGCAGCCAAGCCCAAGCCCACATGCTCCCCGGCTCCTTCCTCCAGCTCTGGGCTAAAGGCACCCCCAGCTGCCAGAGGCTGTGCTCCCACGGGGTTTAGCCACCACAGAGCTCCTCTACTCCATGCCCTTTGCCACTCCAATCCAGGAAGATGCTTTGCTGGAGCCTGTCACTATGGACATCACTGCAATCTCACCCCACTTCAGCATAGCATCAAACACTGGGGCCAGAGGAACCTTGGGGACCAGACACAGAAGTCCCAGCCTGGACCCTCAAGCAGCAGCTGGTCATTTAGCCAATGCTACAGCCAGCCAGCATGATCTCTTCTTGCACAGCATCGTTCCCACAGCTAGAGAGCATTTCTTAACCTCAGCTTTCCTCTGGTGCTCACTAAGACATTCCTGTCTTGCCCTCGTCCTGGAGATGGGCTCAGTGCTCTCCTCTCCCTAAATTGTTCTGAATGCCTTGGAAATCCTGTCACAGACCCATCAAAAATGAGGCTGAGAGAGGTCATGGTGTCACTGTCCTGTTGCAGTGCCCGTGTCTTCCCAGCCAGAGCTTTGCCTGACATCTCCTTTGAGACCTGTGGGGCTGAAGGAACCCAGCCTCATGTCTTTAAGCCTACAGACATTTCCCCTAAAATCTCTTTTCTCCTGTGCATGAAGACTGTGTGCTACCTCCCTGCAACACCCAGTGACCGACAAGCCCCATCAACCCTTCTCCCAGTCCTATGCTTCAGGGAGAGAGAAAAGTCTTTGAGTGCTGCAGGTGGGTTGCTGTGACTTGGTGCTTCTTCAAAACACTGACCCCTCTTGATGCACCGACTGATTCAGGGGTGTTCCCTGCACTGGGTTGGTGACTGCCATAAAAGCCACAGCACACCCAAGCCTGGGTGACATTTATGTCAAGGATTTACTTCAAGCCTCATGTCAGACCTTGCCCAGGGCTGGCTGCAAGGTGAGGTGGCTTCCTGGTGGCTTCTCCTCCAAGCCAGGCCAGCACTTGCCCTCTGCCAGGCAGAGCCATGTCTTTGGCTCTAGCTGCTCAAATCAAACTTACCTCTTTTCTGAGGGTATGGAGTGGACAAGCACCTTGTCCTGCAGGGTGCTGAGGGGGAAATTACTCTCTAGCCCACCTCCTGATGGCCCCTGTGGAGCACTGGGTCTCAACACTGCTAGTCCTTGTCAGCAATGGGAGACTCTCTGAAAAGATTTGGGAATGCCAAGCCCCTGCACACAGGGTTTGCGCACCAGACCAACTACTTTAAGACCAACTACTTTAAGACCAACTACCCAGTGCTTTAGCATAAACCCCAGTTGCTTTGAGGCAAGGATGGAACAGCACAGCATCCCTTCCCACCACAAATTCTGCTTTGAATGACTCCCAGTTTGCAGGTGAGTGCAGGAGCTGTATGTTCTGAGCCCACAGTGGTACCAGTGTGAGTACCAAAGCCCTACAGGTCATGCAAACCCCTGTCCCCAGGTTGTCAGAGCTGTATGGTTCAGCACAGCTTCACTCCAGACCAGTGCCATCCTGTTGGAGGCCCTCAGCTCCTGAGCTTTTGGGTTAGCAGAGTGGTTGCCCACGTCCATGTCTAGAAGGGTTTTTTAACAGGCTGTCCCCCTCCAGTACCCAGCAGTACCCTGGGCAGGGCTTGCAGATGTCCCTCTCCACCTCGGCCTGGCCCACGTGGGAACAGACCAAGGTGGTGTGGTCCTCTGAGCACCCTGAATTTAGAGATGACCATAGATGTGGTCCAGTGGGGGGCTAACACAGGGGTGGCACTATTCTGCAGTGGGGCACACTCATGCTTCTAAAGGACATCTTGCTGGAAGAGTTTGAGCAGCCTCTTGCCCATGCACACCCCAGCCCTTCCACAGTCACCAGGCAGGGAGAGCCAGGGTAATCCCCTGATCCAGGGAGAAGCAGAGATCACCTGGACCCCCCTCTCGCTGCAGTGGAGTCCCCCCTTCCTGCCCTACAGCTGCAGCAGCCCCCTGGCTCCTCAGCTGTCCCAGTGCAGGACACAGTGAGAGCTCTTGGGATGGCTTTTCCCATGGGATGCCACAGAGCTCGGCCGCTCTCCACCAAACACCACCTCCCCAGGGCTTGGCAGGGCATTTTGGGGTGCCAGTCCCTTGCAAGGGAGCAACTGGGCTGGGTCAGGGAGAGGGTCTTTGGGGATCGTACCAGCTCCAATGTGACGTTTCCCATCAGGAGAGCTGGAGCTGAGAGTGGGAGGGCGAGCTGGAACCCGGGTGGGAGACATGGAGCTTACCTTGGGCAGGGTCCCACCAGTCGAGTGCCTGTGCTGCACGTTCCACGGGCACTGGCTGCCCCGAAATTCCTTGCTCTCCTCCTCCGCGCTCTCTATCTGCTGCCTGCTGAGGCTCTCCCTGCCCTCCCAGCCTTCCCCAGCTGGCAAGGCTTTTCCACTTAAAGGCGAAAGAGAGGGAAAGAAAGAAATGAAGTGGAGGGGAGGAGCGGAGCGGAAAAATAAAATAAAATCAAAAGGAGAGGCAAGGCTGTGCCAGGGCTGGGCTGCAGCCAAGCCCCTGCTCTGCTCCTCTAGTGCATCTCAGCAGTGCCCTGAGCAGCCCCCGGCCCAGCTGAGAGGGGTTCCAGCCGCCTCGGACCCGAGTGTGGAGCAAAACCCTGGGCCGAGGGATGTGCACGCGTGTGTGTGTGCGTGTATAAATAAAAGAGACCTCTGGAGGAGGAGAAGGGGGGAGGCTGCCTCACCAATGAGGAGCGGAGCTCCTCCGACTTCCTCCACCCTCTGTGGGGACCCTTCGCAGAGCAGAACTTGCGATTAACGCCCGGCAGACGAGTGTGATGGGTGAAAAAAAAAAAAAACTTTTAAAGGGAGGAGAAGCCAAAGTGGCTGTGAGGAGAGGGGAGTTCTGCTGCGGGCTGCCATGGGGGCGAGCGGTGAGGGCTCGGCTACCGGGAAACAAAAGGAGCCCAGACCAGCTCGACTATCGCCTCCTTAAACTGGAGGGAAGGAGCTGCTCTCTCCCTGTGTCTGCTTTCAATTCTGGCCTTTTTCCCTGTTTTCTTTTTCTTTTCTTTTCTTTCTTATTTTTCCCTCAAGCTCCCCCCCACCTTCCATTTTCTTTTTTTTTTTCTTTTTTTCCCCCCTTTCTCAGGATATGAGGGGATGTTTAGAAAATCCGCTGCCCACGCCAGCAGCTGACTCATGTTTTTATTAAAGAAGGCCTGTACTGAACGGACTCTGCGTATTCCCCCCGGATTCCTCCGTGTGCTGTGCCATGCCCGCACTGCACCTCCCGCTCTGCTGACCCCCGGCTGGCCACAGCCCCTCAGGGACCACCAGTGCACCCTCACAACTCTTTTTCTTTTTGGAAAAGGGGATAAAAGGATTTGTGCAACTGGGATGCTGCAGCAGAGGGTGGGTTTAGTTTGGGATTCTGGGCTGTTAAGGCTGCCAAGAGGCACAGAGCTGGGAGAGGTGGCAGCAGTTTTCACCTTGGCCATGCCATCATCTCAGATGTCCTGCACCCCTCCTGTCCTTGTCGGGGTGGAATCCAGGTGATAAACCAGCTTTAAATCCTCCCCACACCTTGATTAGTTCAAATCAAGTTTCTGAGACTCTCTCAATAATCAAAACATTATTGTTGGTTCAAAAGGGATTTTTCTTTCCATTTGTTTCAGCAGTGTAACAAGGGGCAGATCATCCTTGGATCAGAACTGCCTTTTGATGCATCACTTCTTGCCACCATTTTCATCTTGGGGATGCTTAAGGGTGGTCAGGCATTGGAACAGGCTGCCCAGGGAAGTGGTGGAATCCCCTCCTAGATGTGGGAGACATGTCCATGTGGGGACACAGTTTAGTGGCATTGGTGGGTTGGACTCAATGACCTTAAAGATCTTTTCTAACTGTAACAACTCTGTGATTCCCCCTGATGCAAACATGAAAAACTGCAGAAATGCACTGGCTATCCTGAAAAATGAGACTCCCTTGAAAAGATACCCATCCATCTTTCCTTAGTATTCCCTTCTAAGAATTAAAAAAACCCCTTCCCATAAAGACAATACCACTAAAATCCATATTCCTGCCTTGTTTGTAAGGCAGATGCATCCCCTCCTGCCTCTCTAAAGAACGCATGCACAATGACCACAGCCAGTGATTCCCTGACTGGAGCAGCCTGAGATTTGCTGCTTATTGCCCATTATCTCTTTTCTTTGCACCGACAGAAAACCAAAGGGGAAGATTTTTACTCTGTGCAGCTGTAGAGGGTGAGCAGAGCCAGGCTGTGGCACCCTGGTTATCCATACATGATGGAGCTGGCCGTGCTGTGGGCAGGGCAGGGGGGATGCAGCCCTGGGCTGATGGATTCCTCGACTCCAGACATGGTGGTGGCCACACGTCAGGGGGTCCTTTCAGCGCCCACCCTGAGCTGAGACAGTCTGTTGTGCAGAAGTGGAGCCAGCGAGCATGAGAGCAGCTCATATGGGGGGCAGGCAGCAGAGAGGACGTGCTGCACACATGGCTCTTCCCAATGCTTCTCCCAGGGGATAAAGATGTGTCTGACGGGTCCTTGTGTGAGGACATATGGGCTGCTTGGAATTGCTCAGCAGAGCTATTTCCTGGCAGTGTGCCCCCTCCAAGGACAACATCACTGGTCCCAGCAGAGAGGGAGAAACCCGCTGTACAATTCTGGGGGGCCCCTTGCTCTGGGGATGGGCTGCCTGGGGTGAGCACAGGGTGGAAAAGCCAGCCCGGACCATGTTTAAGGGCAAAGCATCCATAGTCTGAGGTAGGATATATTTCCCCCTCTTTCCCCTGCAAACAAATGGCACCACAGGATCACAGAATATTCTGAGTTGGAAGGGACCCACAAGGATCATCAAGTCCAGCTCTTAAGTGAATGGCCCGTATGAGGATCAAACCCTTGACCTTGATGTTATTAGCACCATGCTCTAACCAGCTGAGCTAAACCACTCCAGGCTGGGAGCAGGAATAATCTGGGCAAACAAAACCCTCTCTCAGGGGAAGTCTGCAAAGGCCGGGATTCATTGTTTTGGGATGATGAGAAAGCCCTGGAGAACCCACAGCATCCCAGCAAGCACACGGTTGTACATCCCCAGCCTGCGTTGTACATCCCGAGGGAGCATCTGGGATTGCACACTTTGTTTAGGAACTGCACGTTGGGGTTACGGCAGCTCCTGGGAAAGGCCATCTCAGAGGAAGCACCAAAGCTGGAGGGACTCGCCTGTGCAAGTGTGTGGGTGGAGGGCAGCAGCTCTGCTACTTTGGCCTCATCACCCCTTCATTGCTCACCTCTATTTTTGGTGCCTGCATCCCCATCTGTGGTGCTGCAGGACTCAGTGGTCCTCCCCTCGGACTGGGACAGCTGCAGTGTGAGATGCCAGACTGCTCTCAGCTGGGATTTCTAGCCTCAATAATCGTTGTTAAGTGCTAATGGGGGCTTGGGGTCAAGTAGTGTAGCATTTCTGGTGGGGAAATCAGCCACTGAGACAGGGACACTCTAGGTTATTTGGTCTGCTCTGGCATTTCCTGGATCAAAGCAGAGCTTCAATCTCCTGCCCCATCCCAGGCAGAGCTGGGACCACAGCAAAAAGCCCATATTCCACACCTCAAAAGGAGGAGAGAGACCAGAGCCAACACAGTGGTGGGAACAGCCATGCTGGAGTCAGCAACAGGTCCCATGTGTCAGCAGGTGACAGGCAGGTAGGAGAGAAGCAGCAGATGTCAACCTTTCCCACTTCTCTGAAGGTTTAACAAGGGCCAGATTTGCCCCGGCTTCGTTTTCTCCAAGTTTCTATCAACTCCAAGTCAGCAGAGGAACCCAGCATCGCTCTGATGTGGTGTCAAGCCGCAGACCACAAGAGAGGAGCAGAGGGTGCCAGGGAGCACAGCACCACATCTGGGCAGCCCATCTGGTGTGGCAGCTGCCAGCACTTGCTCCTGGCTGAATCCAGCTCTTGGGCCCTGGGGGGAGCTGCACTGAGGCTTCCTCCAGCCTCTCCAGAACTCTGCCCTGGCCTCCAGAGGAACTGCCACCCTATGTGTGGTCCTGCTTTGCCAGGGTGAGTGACAGCAGTGCCCAGGAGGAAGGGGAGGCAAAAAGCGCTGGGCTTCTTTGAACGTGACCATATGTCCAAGCACAACATGCTGGGGAGCAGCCTGGGCTGGGGAGTGCCCTGCAGCACCGGGAATGCCAGCCGCGAACACCGCAGGGTGACAACAGTGTCGGGGGGTAGCACTGAGCCATACACCGTGTGGTGTGGTGTCCCTGCAGATTCCCTACATCGTCTTGGTTCGGGCACTGGGAGGAGGCAGTGCCAGAGGATGCTAACCCGCTGCCTTTCCCCACCTCAGGGCCTTTCCGCCCCCATCCCACGCACTCTTCCTAACCCCCACCACGAACCTTGGTATTAAGTGTGCTCCGCAGAGCCCCAGGAGGCAGCGACAGGCTCCTGCGTGAATACTAATAGCGATGCCGTCCTGCTGCCCCAGACTTTCCCACACATCTGCAGCCACTTAATGTGGGAATTGGGAATCGTTAACCCTCTGCTTACACAGTGCCTGAAACGCGGCGAAGGAGTGAAGTACAGCCAGGACACTCCCCACCAGTGCTGGGGGAATCGCATCCCCCACTCAGCCCCCACGGCCCACGTGCACTGGAAAGCAATGAGGGGTGCCAGCATGTGTCCAATGCCCTCTTGAGGATAGTCACAACATTTGTGCCATTTGCATTTGCCAGGAAAGCTGCTCCAGATCCCAAGAGGGGACAGGAAAAGGGGAGCCGTGTGGCAGTGCTGGCAGCACATCCACTCAGGCTATCTCAGTCCAGCACCCATCTCTCCAGGGACAAGCTCGGCAGACTTTCCTCAGCACGGGGACACAAGTGCCAGCACAGATGTAGTTCAGGCATCTGGTAAGAGCCAAAGGGCTCGGAGGAGTCTGCAGTGAAGCCGATAGAGGCAGGGCAGGGGGTTGTCCTCTGTGAGAGGGTTGCACTGATGTCTCCATTGCCAGAGAAGAGAAGACGTTCTCAGGTAATTCAGTGGGCATCTGTGCTTGCCCCATCCCTCCCCAGCTCTCTGGGGTGCTGCTCCAAAGTTGTGTGACAGGAATGATGCATGAGAGATGTGTTCTGTTCTCCTTTTCCTCCTGCTGTGGGAGGGCAGCAAGAGAAGTTAGGGAAAGGTGCTGGCTGGGTTGAGAGGTGAGTGAGGCCATGTTCTGGGATGTGACAGTCTGAAGGCACAGATTTACCTTTTGGAGTAACAGGAGCTGGAGGGAGTGGGAAAGTGGTGGGGAAGGAGTCTGGGACACAGGAAAAGGGGAGCAAGAGGAGGCACCTACTTGACTCTCTGAGGGCATCTCCATCTCCTGCTGAAACCATGGTGGGGTCCAGAGCAAGTTGGGGGACAAGGCAGGATTAGATTTCCCGGAGTGAGTCCCTCCTCCTTGGGAGGAAGAGATGATGGGATGGTCTCCCTGCTCCGTCTGTGATAGCTGCTTGCAGCCTGGCCCTGGGGACCTCCCAGCCCTCCTGCTTCCAGGAGATGGCATCACTCGATCACAGATAGGAGCACTGAGCCCCAGGGAGCATCGGGGAACCCTGACTGCTCTCCCTCTCTGCTGCATCTGCCTGGTTTCCGTCAGGAGTATCAGATCTGGATGGCTAACTGGAGGTCCCAAAGCTGAGTTTGGTGCTGAGGATCTCTAGGGTGGATGGAGGGGGTACTGCCACATCCTGTCATCCGGCTGGGAACCCACGGGGGCTCTGGCAGTTCCTGACCTGCTCACCCATGCAGCCCCAGTATGGGTGGCATCCTGGGGCTCCAAGGATCCCCATCAGCAGCCTTCAGCCCCAGTCGGGCAGCAGAGATGCTCCTTGGGGAGCCCATGAAAGGGGTGCCCGTGAAGGGCTCCTCACCTGCCTCTTCGCCAACATAACCTTTGCCCGCTGTTATCCCCACCAGTTATAAGTGGGTCAAAGAAAAGGAAAAGAGGGAAGTTATCACCAGTGGAACTTTATGTCCTCATTGCCTCCCCCTTCCCCCTTTGCCCGCACGGAGGGAGCTCCTGGCTCAGCTCTTAACAGGCACCTGGCCATGCTGTGCCCCACTGAACCTGTCACCTGCTGTCCCCTGGGGAGGGTGCAGGTATGGGGTGCTGGCCCAGACCCCTGAGCCCCCCAGTCCTCAGCAGCTGCCTGAGCCCTTGGCCTTGGCTCCACAGGGTGGGAAAAGGCAAAGGGGGGTCTGGGCTGCCCATTACTGCCTGCAGGAAAGAGCCAGTGGCAGGAATAACCCCAGTGTCCCTGAATTGCAGCCACCCCTGGGGTGGTGAGACCCAGCAGCCACCTGCATTCCTCAGTACCTCCCATCATCCACTTGGGGGGATTTTCTTCTTCTTTTCTTTTTTTTCTTTTCTTTTCTTTTCTTTTCTTTTCTTTTCTTTTCTTTTCTTTTCTTTTCTTTTCTTTTC
>JAWWEU010000029.1:11554952-11575271 GCA_035583155.1 Acropternis orthonyx
TTTTCTTTTCTTTTCTTTTCTTTTCTTTTCTTTTCTTTTCTTTTCTTTTCTTTTCTTTTCTTTTCTTTTCTTTTTCCCACTTCCTGAGCCAGCGTCTCTGCTGCTGGGAGGAAGAGGACGAGTAAGGTGGCCTTGGCTCTCTTGTTTACATGAAGCCGTGGCTGTGCTGAGACCTTGGGAAAAATCCAGGATAGATGGAGTTATATGACACATCAAGCAATCTGAACTGCATCATGAGCTGAGATCATCACCGGGTGGGACAGTCATGACAGTCACCTTTGTCACCAGGGAGGGAGCCAGGACAAGGCTGGGCAAGAGGCTGGAAACCCCGGGGGCACTGAGAGGATGCTGCAAAGTGCTCACCTCTCATGGTGCCTCTGGCCAAGTGAGGTCTTGGGAGGTGGAGCCTAAGCAATGCCAGCTCTGGGGGTGCTTTCCCGTTACTGGGGTTTTACTCTTCTCCTTTCTTTGCAAGCCAGATTCCTTACCTCTTGCCCATCTCCCTTCCAGCTCATCCTGGCTCCCACCTCCTTGCAGGGAGTGGATGTGGCACAGCAGTATCTGTGTGTTATTTTCAGCCAGCATCAGTTGGAATTGGGGCTGGAGCAACAAAATAAGGTGTCCAGGACTGATGCAGAGCTGCTGAAGGTCCACAACCCTGCACTGGAGATTTTATTCCCTCCTCTCAACTTCATTCTTAATCCCTTTTTTTTTCCCTTGCATTTCTCTCTCTCTCTCTCTCTCTCTCTCTCTCTCTCTCTCTCTCTTCCCCCTGTGCCCCCTCCCCGACTTCCTATTGTCAAATTCCAGGCTGTTTCAATCCCAGGGGGGTGAGAAAGGAACAGTCCTAGCACAGTTCATGTTTCTAGTAGGCCAAGGGGCTGGTGCACAGAAAAAGGACAGAGGTGGCCTTGGGGGGTGGTGATAAAATACCCTTCTGGACCCTCTGCAGGCTGTGCTTCTGACTGAGGAGAAAAAGCCAGCCTGCAAATGTTATGACTGTGGCTTTGGTGGTGTCCAGCACAGCTGGGAGTGTGACACTGACAGGGAAGGGGACACTACTGGGGAGGAGGGTCCTGGGTGCTGGTTTATGGAGTTTCTGGGCAGCATGGCACAGCGCTGGTCCTCAGTCCCTCATCCCCTCTGGACTGGAGGTGTGACTGGCCTGACAGGTTGCAGGCAGACACAGCTTCACAAGAGCCCCCTTTCTGCTTCGTTTTCCCTATCAGCAAACATATGGGGAGGTTTTTGTTTCCTTAAGACTGAAAACAGGTGAGAAATTCCTCTTGTCACAGGGTTGTGAGCCCCTTGGAGATGTGTCAGAGCCCAGGGACTTCCTGTTGTGTCCATGGTGAGGGCATTCTCCCTGCACAGAGACTTTGTCCATCTGTCCTGCTCTCTGATACTGGGATGAGCTTTGCTGTCAGGGATGGAGGGGTGGCTTTGCCCCTGGATGGGGGAAACACATGGGGGCCCAGAACCTTTCCTTCCCACCAGCCTGCCTTTTCCAAATAGGCAGATGCTGATGCTGTGCACAGGAAAGCGCCATCCAGAGCAAGAGTTTGGTGTCCCCCAGCATGGAGACAGGGCAGGGGGCAGGCACAGCCCAGCCCGTCCCCTGCCTGCAGCTGGGTTTTAATACAGGGTCTCAGCCCAAGGCACTCTGCTCCTGGCCTGTGGATGGTGGTGAGCTCCCTTGGGACATCCTTGTGGGTGACACCTGCCGTGCCCTAGTGTCCCTAAAGCTGTCTTCTACAAAGGGACCACATCTAGTTGTGGGGTGGTGACAGCAAAGGGGACATGGGGTCCTCAGTGCTCCCCAGGGTCACCCACCACCTCGTCCTCCTTGCAGCCAGGGTGGGAGGTTTGAACCCGTCCCCCTCACCCGCTGGGGTTCCTGCACTTTGAAATGCAAACCTGCCTTTCAATGCAAATGCTGCGAGAGGTTGGGCCCAATAAAAGCCCGTGGGCAGGGAGGTGCCTGGCCCCAGGACAGGCTCCCCAAGGCGCCCAGGTGAGTGGCGGGGAAGGAGGGGCGGCCGCCTCCCCGCCAAACCCAACCGGCCGCAGTCGGCGGCTCAGCAGCACAGCATGTGCGCAGGGACGGCCGGGGAAGATGTATGTAGGTTATCTGGTGGATAAGGACACCAACATGTATCCCAGCCCGGTCCGGCACCCCAGCCTCAACCTCAACCCCCAGAATTACGTGCCGGGGCCGCCCCAGTACTCGGACTTCGCCAGCTACCACCATGTGCCGGGGATTAACAACGACCTGCACCACGGGCAGCCGGCGGCCGCCTGGGGGTCTCCCTACACCCCTGCCAAGGAGGACTGGCATTCCTATGGGACCACTGCGACGCCTTCCACTGCCAGCCCTGGGCAGTTTGGATTCAGCCCCCCAGATTTTAACCCCATCCAGCCCCCGGGCTCTGGACTCCTGCCTCCTCCCATTAGCAGCTCGGTCCCCCAGCTCTCCCCTAATGCCCAGAGACGCACCCCGTATGAGTGGATGAGGCGCAACATTCCCAGCACCAGCAACAACGGTAAGGAAACCCCCAACCCTGCACACTTGCGCCATCCGTGGTGCAGAGGGTCCCTGGGCTAGAAGTCCTATGGGGTCAGATCCTGCTCTGTGGCCCTCCCTGCATGGGAACTGCCAGAGGGACAGAAAGCTTGGCCTGCTCTTGGCATGATACCTGGTCCCAGAAAAGCAGGGGACCCCACCACTGAGGTGGCAGGGGCTGAGGACCGGCAGGGAAGGTGCTGTCCTTCCGCATTGGTGGCAGCTGGGATTGTATTGTTGGAAAGTCCTTTTGCCCATGCTGGCACCCCTGTCTTCCCTTGCAGCCACAGATTGGGATGGGTTGAGTCAGAGACCCCCAGGACCCCAAAGGGG
The DNA here is from genome assembly GCA_035583155.1 of Acropternis orthonyx. Taxonomy (NCBI): domain Eukaryota; kingdom Metazoa; phylum Chordata; class Aves; order Passeriformes; family Rhinocryptidae; genus Acropternis; species Acropternis orthonyx. Next base: position 11,557,849 of record JAWWEU010000029.1, read on the forward strand.
TGTTGCATGGGGGGGTCTCACATAAGGGTGGGTGTGTGGGGCTGTGGCTGTGTGTGAGAGTGTAAGCTGGCTGTGTGAGAGCCCGTGTATGTGTGTCTGAAGGGAAGGCACTGTACATAAATACAGGCTGTGTGTGTGTGTGTGTGTGTGTGTACACGAGGTGGATGCAGTGAGGTGCTACAGGCTCTGAGTGCGTGTGCAAGGTACCATGAGCAGTGCGTGTGTACAGACACTGTCACCGGGTGTGTGTGTGGGGGTGTTACATGCTCAGTGTGTGCGTGCAGGGTGCCGTGTGTGGAGGGCAGTGCCATGCACGGTGTGTGTGCGAGGGGCAGTGTGTGTGCGCGTGCAAAGTGTTGGGGACGGTGCCACGTGGAGGGTGGATGTGGGTGCCACAGGTGCAGCACACCATGGGTGGGTGCTTGGCGTGGCAGAAGAGGGTGTCCTGGTTCCTGTGGTTACCTCTGGCATGGGCAACGAGAGGTTGTGCTGCCTCCAAGGTCCTGTCCCCACGTTCCTGGGATCCTGTCCCCACTGAACTCCTGACCCGGGGAAAGCGTCTGGGTGACCCCAGTCCCCTGCCCACCCTGCTGCCCACTTCAAAGGCAGTGGGCAGATCCCCCTTGGGGCCAGCCCAAATTGACAAGGACTTCTCTTTGTCATGGAGATGGTGGCTGGCTCCTTTGGCAGCGAGGAGAGGTGCAGAGCCCTTTGTCCTGACCTACCCTCACCCTTTCATCTTCCCAGCCTGGGTCTGTCCTGCCGCAGCAGGACCCTCTGCCCACAGAGCTTGCCCGGACCTGCCACCCCTCTCCCTCTCCTGTGCTGGCTGTGAGTTCCCCAGAGCTCTGCTGGGGACAAATTCACTACAGGAGTGGCTGTGGTTTTGGTTACTGCTGCCCCATATCCCTGGACTCAGGGCCAGGGCTCCCTGTTGGGAAAGTGTCGCCAGTTTTTGACTTGTTTTTGGCTCCATGTTATTCCCACTGGCCAAGGCCCGTGTGAGGGCCTTGTGCAGAGGTGCCTGGGGTCTTCCAGCATGGAAAATAGCTACTTGTATTCCTAGGATCCATGTGGCAGGGATGGGGACCAGCGACTGCAGAGGAGCAGGCAGAACATCCCGACAAATGGAAAAATCCAGCCCCAGCCTGGAAAGAGGAGGGGAGAGGCAAGCTGGCATTTCCTGTCCCATTTCAAGCACTGAATACAACTATTTAGGAAAAATGCTTCGCCCCACACCCAGTGATGGAGACCCACAGGCTTGCCAGGGCTGAGGGCTTCCCTCTGCCTGGGGTGGAGGGGGGATGTGATCTGCAGCCCTCCACTGCAGCTGGGACCCCACCGCTTCTGCAGGTTTTGTAGATTTGAATATCTTGGTTTCTTCTGAGGAAAGAGGTGGGAGGGAAAATTAATGAGGGGAGAAATCCATCAGCACACCTCTCCTCTGGATCAAGGGCATGGGTTTACACCCAGCAGTGGGGCCGAGATAAAACAGGGGCTTGAAAGTGCCTCTGATTGAGTTAGACGACAATTGACTTGATTGAATTCTGGAAAAATATCATTAGTTGCTTAGTTTGTATCTCTTAGATCAAATACATACAAAGGAACAAATAAATCAGCCTTGTTCCTCTCACACACAGAGGAGCTGCCCAGCCTCGCCACAGCCCATGCAGGGCTGGGTGCTGGGGTGAAAGGCCCTTTTTTGTGGGGTTTTCCTTAGGATGGATGGATCAGCAAGGTCCCTTTCTAAGGCGTTCTAGGATTAAGAACCTGTCCTTGCACCTCAGCTGCGTCCAAGCCCAGTGCTGCTGATGTCACGTGGCTGCAGGATTTGACCATGGTGGGACCGTGTTCTGGGAGGTGGTGGGATGCAGCTGGTGCTTTCCAGTGCTGTCTTTTAAATAAAAGTCTCCATTAAGCTTGAAAGAGAGCAGGGCAGAGACGGGTTTGACATAGATAAAGGTGAAGCTCTTAGATGAATCATGTTATTGAAATCAATAAACTGGACTTTAATCAGTCTGGATTGATAAACTACCCATCTCGCCACAGTGGGAATAGGAAATGAATACATGGAGTTTTTCACTATAAATATCAACAGTTTCATTGTGAATGCTATAAATCATAATACTTCAGAGGGTTGTAAATTAAGGTTCCCTCTCTGCCTTGGCTTGTATAAACAGCCCTTGGCCGTAGTTTGAAAGCTTTTGGGGAAGAGCTGCGTGGTGGTAAGAGAAAATGTTACACTGGGAACACGAGTCTGATGGGAACTTCTGCAAACGTGATGCAGAGCCCGAGAAAAATCAATGAGAAATCTCCCAGTGACTCACTGCAGAGTCAGACTTTGCAGGGGGATGATTTTATGTACCTGTTGCTACATAAATGCGTGCTTCGGCCGGCTGAGCCGAGATAACCCAGCAGCAGAAGGGATTGCAACGGGAGTTGCTGGGAATGGGCAGTCAAAGGGAACTGAGCTGGAAGATACCCCCAGGCCTCATTTCTCTCTCCAATGTGACCTCTTTTTCTGCTCATAAAATCTTCATGAGCAGCGTGTCAGAGCCTCATGCTTCCTCCTTATTCACAATTATTTGCAAACTTCCCTGTGAATTGCACCCTGGGTTTATGAAAAGCTCAGGAAGGTGGCTGGAAACGGGGCTGGCTGAACTTTGAAATTCACCCACTGCTCGTTAGTCATGCAAATCCTTAGATACTGCCTCGGGTCTGGCTTTTAGGTCACTAATCCAGCCTGGGCAGCAGTGATAAATATTGCAAGTGAAAGTGCAATTTGGGCATCCCTTCAGGAGGCAAATGTGCTCAGGGCTTCATGTGGTACCAATGCCTGTGGTGTCTGGGCAGGTTTTGGGGTGATGGAGAGCAAACAGTGGTGCTCTGAGCATGGCCAAATGGCGATTTGCTGGGTGTGCATTTTTCCATCTCAGTTTTCACTATTTCTAGGCCAGTTTTCCAGCTCTGTTTATTTTCCTAGTGGGGCCCATGAACATTGGAGGAAAGAGTAAAAATCCCAATAGTGAGGCAGAAAAATTTCCCCTGGGTTGCTGGGGTTCATGCTGTCCTTGCTATGTTTTGGGATGATGGTGGTGACTGGAGGACAGTGCATTTCCCTGGTCAGCCCCTGTATGGGGGACCCCTCTTTAGGACATGGTCACCCCTTGTGAGACCCTTTGCTCTCCCAGGACTCTCAGTGTCCGTGTGCCGGGCCCCATCATTCTCCCCTTGAATTATTAACCCACAACCTGCTTCTGGCCCCAGCTGGGGTTTGTTGTCTGCTTAGCCTGCTGGCCAAGGTACAGACCTCTTAAACTTTCCTAGAATTGACTTTCCTTGTACAAAAAGGGCTTCCCTGAAGCACTGGAGGCACCTACGTGATGGGCTTGGCTGGCTAATACCCCGGGATTAGCAGAGGGACACTTTAAACCTCTGGCCAATGACAGACATTTCCTATAGGGAACCCTTCAAGGACGCCCACTCCAGTGCTGTTAGTTTTGTGATTGCTTGGATAAGGGGCTGGATCTTTCCCCTGTGCTGCCCCATGGTAAGGATGGGCCAAGCCCTGTGGGGCTGCAGTGGGGGAGAGGAACCCTGGTGCCCAGATGGGACCCTCACTGCCTTGCTGTCCTACTCCTCCTGCTGCACATGGGCCAGACTCAGCCAGGTGGCAGGTCAGGATGAGCTGGATCAGGGCTGCTGTGAGGGCCAATGCTCTGAATCGGGCTGTTCCCATGCCACATGTGCCAGCAGCCCGTGTGCCACCCTGGTGCTGCTCGTCCTCCTGCCCTGGTGTGCTCTTTGACCCAGCACAGGAGCCAGGCTGGCAGCACTCGGCTTGGCACCCATAAAACATGGAAACAACTGAAGGAATCTGCCAGTTGCCAAAATAAATGATTGCATCAGTGCAGGGCTGGGAAAGACTTATCCCAAAACCCAGCCTTCAGGCTGCTGCACGCAGGGTTGAAGCATCTCTGGTTGTGTTGTCCGTGTCCACAAATATGGGGTTGTAACGGGGAACCTCCAGTTCACTGCAAACACCAGGAACTTGCTCTTCACCCCCTTGTTGTTTGCAGCTCTTGGAAGGAAGATGAGGCTTGCAGGAGGGGTGCCTTTGCCTACGTGTGTGGGTGTGGGTGCAGTTCTGGCCCTGTCACGCTGTGTTGGCAGCACAGAGCCCAGCCAGAGCCAGTCTGTGCTCTCCAAATCCAGCTCTCTGACGAGGTGTGTCTGCCCTTTTCCAGTAGCCAGGCTGCCCTAAGCTGCTCTGCCTCCCAACTCTGCCAGTCCCACAACCTCTGGGCAAGCAACCCCCAGCCACACACTCTCACTTAGAGCAAAGCTTTTCTGGGAGCACGGAGCTTGATCCCCTGTGAGCAGAAGACCAGAAAGCCATTGGGTCAAGTGGTGCAGTTTGGCATGTGAAACATTTCCAGAACATTCTGTACCAAACCAAAACAGGTTTTATTGCTAGTGGGTGCCCATGGGAGCATTGCCATTTGCTCTAAAGTCATTGGAGCCAGGTTGTGTCAATGTCGGGTGGAAAGCCTGGAAGGAGATACCCTGAGGATAGGAGAGCTGCTTGGGTTCTTGAAGGCACCTGCAGCACTCTGAGGCACAGAGGAGTCCTGCCTCAACCCTGGTGTCTGGAATGGCCATTTTCCCAACCCGGAGTAGAGACTGGGGAGCTTTGGCAGGGTCCACTGGGTGAGGATTCACCCAACATCCCCTCTCTCTGCAATAGAGAGACATTAAATATGTACAGGGGGGATGTGTAGTTCCTCACACCCAGTTTTTGACACCCAGCAGTTGTCTAAACCAATGCATTCTGTCAGAGGAATGACCTCAGGCAGGGATCTTGGGAAGGATTGCCCTCCGGAGGGGGTCATTTCTCGCTGGTCGTGATGAAGGAAGCCACATGGTTCCACTCCTTTCCCCGTGTTGGTCGTCCCATCCATCACTCTTCTGCTTCCTGCGGCAGAGGAAAAATAGCTGAGGATATTAAAGTATGCACAGGAAGGGGAAGGCTTGTGAAAACCATGAGCTGCTGGTTCCCAGCACTCAGGGAGGGTGGGGGGCTCGGGTTTATCCCCCCTTCCCAGGCCACAGAGGAGCGTGGGTGTTTTGGAGCGGCTGCTGGAGCTGGAGGGGAAAGGAGGGGAGTGAATGAGTGGGGCAGGGGGTGCACAGGGAGGGCATCAGGGGGCTCAGCCCCTGCCACTGCTGGTGCAGACTTTGGGGTTCCCATTTCCAGTCAGTTTACGGATGGTGAAATGAACTGGGCTGTCTGTCCCGAGCCTCAGCATCACCGCGGCGCAGGACGGCTCCCATCATCACTGCTCAGCAGAGGGAGCATCGACCCCTCCACACAGAGGCAGCTGGAGCACATCTGGCTGCCAGATGAGGGTGGCTCCAGCCAGCCTGGAGTCTCCTGAGCTTCAGGAGCCGACCCCAGCCCTCTCCTGGGCCTGGGGTCTCTGTCATGGGCCATCACTCTGCTGGCTGTCCCTGTCTTTGTGGTGGTGGTGGGGGGGGGATTTCCCGCATGGAGCTGCAGAAGGATTGGGGCTTAAGCTGTCCAGGGAGTCCCACCAGTGAGCAGAGCCCATGGCTCTGATCCTGGGACTCCACTCTGTTTTGCAACTGCCTCTGTGCCTCAGTTTCTCCACCTGTGGCATTGCCTAAGCTCTGCCAGTGGTAGGGGAAATTTTCTTTGATCCTTTCCCTGGGGAGAAATACCAGATCCTGATAGAGCACTGCTTCCTCTGGGATGGAAGGATTTTATTCTCAGTAAGTAGATGCCGCTTATTCAGAATGAAGCAGCTTTATCATGGAGAGGAAGCACCTACATGAAGGGGAGAGCCTTGAGTCCTGTGTTGTTGCATTTTAACTCTCATGTGAACCAGTTCTTCCCCAGCTGCTCACTGGTAACAGGACATTCATACCCCATGTTTTTCAACATTAAAATACTGTAATGCCATCAGATAGTGTGGGATCACACACCCACTACAGGCAGACAGGCAGAGAAAGCTGTCCCATGTTGCTGATCTGTCAGGGGTTTTGGGGCACAGTTTCTTACTTAAAACCATCCTTTGGGCAGGCCAAGGCTGGAGAGAGTGAACTGCCCCCTCCCTGTCAGCCTCTGCTGTGACCATAGATGGATCTAGTTTGATTTTCCTTTACCCTGTCAGGCTCCTAATCCAGCCCAGGGCAGGATCTCCAGCATCCCTGTTCTGGGGCAGGGCTGCTGTGGGGAGTAGATCCAGGCTGGGATCAGGACTCCATCCCCCTGCATGTGTGCAAGAGTGTGTGTGTGTGTGTGTGTGTGTGTGTGTGTGTGTGTGTGTGTGCACACTCGGGAGCGCGTCCCCTGGGGTTTGCACAGCACATTAAAGCTATTCCCTTATCTAATCATGGCTCAGGTGAGTGCTATTAGGGTTATACATTAACAGTAGTAACGATACCTTCTCTCCACGCAGCCATTGGCCCTGCCTTGATCCCAAAGCCGAAACCATTCCCACTGGCCCCATGGATGGCTCCATTTGGCTGCCTGAGCAGTTCCTTTGCCTGGTGTTTTGGGGACAAGCAGGAGGAGCTGTAAATGTGTAGCAGGGCTGGAAGAGGCCAGCAACTGTGTTAGGAGACATCACCAGCACTCCCTGTGCATCCTGTGCACCCCATCCACACTCCCTCCCAGGACAGCAGCCTGAACTCCAGACTATACCAGCAATGGGACAGCCTGATCCACCTTTCCAGGCTTGGCTGGAAATGTGGGAGCAGCTCCATCTCTCTGCTTGGCCATGCTCCCTTCTACAGCATCAAGGTTTCCCCATGAGGAACCAGGCTGGTTTGTCCTGAGTTTCCTCTTTCTTTTCACAGAGCCATAAAAACTCTCCAGGAGAGAGTTAAGTGTAACCCAGCATTCATATTCAAGGTAGTTGAATTATTCATTGTCAATAGTATTTCTTTGGAGTCCTTTTCTTTTCCTTGTGAATCACCCACAGCACATCCCCAAGTTCAGCAAACATCCCAAACCAGCAATTAGTCGAGGTGAATAACTTTCCATCTTTGCTTGGTTGTAAGGCCTCTTCTTTGAGTTTTTTCTACCTGATATTGGGCAGTGAGAGCCTGGTGCCCAGCTAACCCACTGATGGTTCTGCCAGCCCTGAGGCAAAGCACAGCCTCCATCCAGGATGAACTATGGAGAGGGAATAACAAAGAACAAGCTGTGATGGATCTATTTACAGCTGTAGCAGGAAATAATAACTCCTACTGAAATTCATGGCATATGTGGTATTCACAAACTGCCTTTATTCTTTTTTTTTTTTTTACTGTATCTGTCAATTCCTTCACTTCCGGGTGTTTTTAGGTAGCGGTATTCAAACAGCAATATTGCAAATTAGATAATTTTTAAGTTATTATCTTTTTAGAAAGGTTTTTGCTTTCAAACGAAAAAGGAAAGATAAATGTATGAGAAAGAAAAAAACTTGTGGGAGCCCCAGAGCCTGGAGCAGCCAAAGAGAGCCCAATTTCTCACAGAGCTGCTAAACCTCACATAAATCTCCACCAGCGCATCTGGTTTATTCTGTAGATTCCCAGGAAACGCTGTGTTTGTAAATTCAGCACAGGTCCGTGCCGGGTTGGGGTGCAGACGTTCTTTTCATGCTGGTGAACCCCTCCCCTGCTGGGGTGGTGAGAGGCGGCAGTGACCCCCAGGAAGGACCAGGGTCCTGTGGGAGACCAAGGGGAGAGCGTGGGTCCCACGTGAGCTGGATGCCCCCGGCATCGCTCCAGCCCAGCAGTATCTCCTGTGGGCAGGTTTGCTTTGGGCTGGCACAGCTGATGTGCCAAAAACAGGAGACAAGCACCCGGCTAAGCTGCCACAGACCCCCCGCACACCGAATCGCTGAGTTTCAGCTGCGTCTCTGCAGACATTCCACAGGCATCTTGCTCAATCAAATTGCCTTTTTTTTTTCACCCTGTTTTTGCCTGCAGAGTCACCTCGTGTGTCCAGAGGCAGGTTTGACCTGGTGGTACTGAGCAGGGATTAGGTGTTCACTTCTGACCAGCCCTGGGATGGGCTCCCCACTCTCTGAAGCGGTCACTGAATTCATCACATCCCTCAAATATGAGTTAGTGGCTGAAGTCCAGCCCTGGTGCTGGAGCTCTGGTTTCTGTTCCTGGTCATGTTGCAGCCTTGTTGGGCTCCTTCCCTCTTCCATGGATTGCTGGAGAGCTTTGGTGCTTCTTGAGGACCGTGCTGGGACCCTCAGCCCTTACCCTGCTTATTCTGTGCACAAGCCGGACCTTTATGGCTCCTGCTTATTTAGTAGGAAACCTTTTTACATCCACTGGATGCTGCAAGGGAAATGACCCCAAGGGTGCCCCTCTCCTGCCTGTAGTATACTGTGGCTGTGGGTTGTTCCATCTCCAACACTCTTTTACATGTATGTTTCAGTGTAAGCAGTGGCTTAGGAAAGTCCCCATCTCCTTGCAATGGGAAAGCAGGAGAGAGACACTGTCAAAAATAATACTGAACTGACTGAGAAAAAGATCTGCAGCCTGAGGGCTGGGGTTTTGCTCTGTGGAGATTCTCTGATGTCCTGTTAGGGTTTCTACAGCCCAGTTTGTTCTGTGCCACCAAACTCCTGCTTCCACTAGGATGGTCAGAATTTAGTTGTGTTGCTGAGACTGTCCAATGTCCATCTGATTTGGACGAAACTGGACGAGGTGCCAAGCACTTGTTAAGGGGAATGGATGAACAGGATGGCAGGCACACAAAGATCCCCTTTCCTGGCAGAACCAGACTGCAAGGGAGGTTATACAGGTTGATGGGTCACTAGAAATCCCTCTCTGCACATCTGCAGCAGCGATGGGCACTATTTTGTCCACACTGGTACACCCAGAACAGCCTCAGAGAAATTCATGGAGCTGTTCTGCACTTGTTCCTGCTCCTTCCCATGGCAGCAGTGCTCTCAGCAACAGAAATTCAGGAGAAGATGGGCTAATGTATCTACCAGGCAAACAAATAGCCAGGCACCATCCCTCTTGACTCCCTGAAACAGGATTTTGTCATTTTGGGTGGAGAAGCAAATATTCACAGCTGTGTTTATTCCCTGCCCATGGGCATTTCTGCAGGAGAAACCACCAGGAACTTGTCAGCAAACTGTTGGCATGGATGTCCTTCCTCGGAGTGCCACCTGCACCCCACGGCCCCCCCGCCCAGGCAGAGTTCCACAGCTCACCCTGTGTGTCTGTGGGTTAACAAAGGAGCTAACAGAGGAGACATCAGGGCCATTTTTGACTATATTTCTCTGCTAGAAAGCAGCAGGTGCTGTTTGTAGACTCATGGGATGTGTGTCTGTGTGCACAGAGTTTGAGTCCTGATGGCCTTCAGCTCTGTCCATACCTGGAGGGACCAAGGAGAGATTCAGGCTGGCTTTGGCCAAACATCCATGGCCCATGAGCCAGTCCTTAGGAGTGCTCAGGCATCTCGTGGGGCTTTCTCCAAGTGGATCTTTAACGGCTGTACTGAAAGCACTGCCCTCTGTCTTAGCTTGTCACAGGGAGAAGGAGAATAACCCTCTCAGTGGCAGAGAAATGCTGTCATTCCAGGCTTTTCTGTCTTTGCCCTGTCCTGATCTATGTGCCTTCAAGTGATGGCACCTCAGTTTCGGACTTCTTGCCAAAGAGCTGGACTTTCCTTTGCCCTCTTAGGCAGTATCCTCAGCCCACCACAGGACTTGCAGCGACTGTGTGTCACGACACATGGGACTTATGGTCTGTCTTCTTGGGGTGCCTCTGAATCCCTCCTGCTCTTTCCACCAAGCAATTCCACCAAAGCCCAGGTACTTTCCAACAGAAAAAAACCACCCTGGTGCTAACCAGGATGGACATTAAATGCAGTAGGAACCCCATGACTCTCTTTCCCACTGGTCCCCAGGGCATTGGCATGTTTCCCCTGAGCTGTCCACAGGTGGTTGTGATCTCCTTCATGCTCTCAAGGATGTTCCCTCCCCTCCACTGTTCCCCTTCCCCACAGCTCACTTCCCACTCTGCTCTCTCTGGCAGGCAAGACCAGGACAAAAGACAAGTACCGGGTGGTGTACACGGACCACCAGCGCCTGGAGCTGGAGAAGGAGTTCCACTACAGCCGCTACATCACCATCCGCCGCAAGGCCGAGCTGGCCGCCGCCCTCGGGCTGACTGAACGGCAGGTCAGTGCTGCAGTGTCCTGGGAAACCCGTGCTCCAGGTGGAGATAGAGATGGGAATGGGGAGGCAGGCAGCAGATGCCCCACCTTGCTCCACAGAGATCCCTTCTTTTCCAGACCTGGCGATGCCTTCCCTTGCCCCAGGGGGACCTTGAGGGTTGTCATCCTTGGCCGCATCCGTCCTCATCTCTGCATCTCCATCTTCTTTCTGCAGGTGAAAATCTGGTTTCAGAATCGGAGGGCGAAGGAGAGGAAGGTGAACAAGAAGAAGATGCAGCAGCAAAGCCAGCCCACCAGCACCACCACACCGACCCCGCCAGCCGTCAGCACCCTCGCACCCATCGGAGGCCTCTGCAACAACAACGCCCCCAGCCTCGTCTCCTCATCTCCACTGACGATCAAGGAAGAATTCATGCCTTAACCCCCTTCACCAGCTACAGACACCAAGAGATAAGCACTATGCAGCAGAGCCCAGCTGGCCCGTGTGCTCTGAAGAGTGACAGCCCCTTTCCAAAGACACGATGGTCCCTGACTGAACCGACAGGGCAGACAGCGAGGGGGCACTGGGACCTTCCCCAGGGCCTGGTGGGCTGTGTAAAAAACATGGGTTAGGTAGTACTGCTCTGCCATAGGAAAGACACACCAGTCTGGTCTCTGTAGCCCAAGGCAAGGTCCTTATGTCAGCAGAAGAGAAGGGTTGGTGGTGGAGGAGGGCTCTTCTATTGTGCTCCAGATGGAACTGGAAGGATATTGCCTGGTGCTTGTGGGCAGTTCGAACAAGACTGAAGTAGAAAAAGACCTGTCTGGACTCAAGACAAAATGGATTTCTGCTGAGCTGGTCTCCCGAGAAGTGGGATGAAGAGGGCAGAGCAAGTTGGGCTGCGGAAGCCAGGCAAGACCAGAGAGTTTGCCATCAGGACAGGGTGAAAGAACCAGCCCTGTGCTGCCCAGAAAGGCCAACACTGTGAGAGCTTTGGGTGCTAATCCAAGGGATCACAGTCACTGCAGGAAATGGGAGCTGCTGCCAGGTGGGCAGGGGCCACCTCACGCATGCAAGAAAGGGCTGGCATGCAGCCTGGTGTTAGGGGGTGGAAAAGTGGTCTTCAGAGAGATAGTGAAGAATTTTTTTTCCTATTTTCTTTAAAACTACAGATTACAGGACTACAGATTATGTCATCCCTATCTTCCCGCCCCTCCATGCACTGCACCATCTTTTACCCACTCTGTGCCCTAGGCCAGTAACTCACTTCTGTCTATTCCTGCTGGTGAACTGCAGCTGGGAAGTCCCTTCATTCCACAGAGTTCCAACCACTGTATCAGCCCAGGTCAACTGACAGCCCAGTTTCAACAAACCTAGAGGCCAGTGGGGCACAGCTGGGGCACAGCTGGGACACAGCTGGGACAGAGGAGGGTCTGTGGCTCCTGCCTGGGGCTGCACCAGGTTCTCCTGGGCTGCAGCTTCCAAAGACCAAGCCAGCAATGAGGGAGCATGAGCCTTGCATGGTGGCTTGCATGACCTTTCCAAACATCATGTCTCCAAGCTCTGGGAAGGTGGAGCAGCAGTGTCCCTGGCGCCTGCAGAACATGCAGCCAAGCCCTCACATCCCACCCAACAGTGTCTTGTGCCTCGCATCCCTCGGCCACACTGTCCACTGCCTGCCTGGCACTGCTCACAGGCCCCAGAACACAAGGTGCCCAGGAGTGCTGTGGGTCCCTGTTATCCCACTGCACCCACTGCTCTGCTCCAGCCCTCAGAGGCTTTGGGTGTCCCCCCTGCAGGGGCTGGTGACACCTGCCTTGGCCACCGTTGCCAAGTGCACAGTGATGAGGACAAATGTTTGCATCGGCTCAGGACTTTGGCTCAGATTTTGTGTATATAAGGCAGAACTGTTTTTCCTTTTTATTTTTAGGCATCAGTGAAAATAAAAATGAGCAAGAATCCCACGTTCCACAGGTTTTTTCCTGTCCCTCCTGGCCCAGGGTGTTGTGGCAGGGGAGGGTGCTGGCTCTGGAGTCACACTGGTGCTGATGCCCCTGAGCGCAGACAGGGTCAGGAAGGGTGTCTTAAAGCATCAGCCTTGCCCACGTAGCACACACTGTGCCCATCCCACAGGGATATTGCTGGCAGTGGCATGGCTCATATCGCGGCATGGCGCTGTCATGTCTCATTCCTTCGGCACCAAGAGGGATGGCAGTACTCGGGTGACCCAGCCACTGCAAACTTACAGCTCTGGAGAGAGGGGGGAAAGGGTGAGGCTGTGCTTGGGCTGGCAGAGGCCAAAGAACAAGGCCAGCTGCCCACGGATGTGGCCACCTCCCATTGGCGCCTCCTGGTCTCTAATCTCATTTTATGGCTGTCAATGGGCTGAATATCCTCCTTGTCCAAGATGAACAAACAGAAACGAGGATGTGAGATAGTGCCTGGGACAGCTGGCATCAGTGCCCTACACCCTCCCCTCTCCATCCCCGTGGCGTCCCCCTGGTCCAGCAGAGCACTGAGTAAGGGGCTGCCCTCAAATTCCTGCCCAAAATGGCTCCTCCAGCCCCAAAACTCCTCCCAGTGCCAAGTATTGCCTGGTAAGAGGTGGGAATGTGTGTGCTGAGGTACCAGGGCAGGGAAGGTGGCTGTAGAGGGACACCTGAAGCAGGATAAAGTCCTCATGGGTGGAGGAGATGGAGGAGCTGGAACAGAATGAGGTGGCATTGCAGAGAGAGGGACAGAGCAAAGAGTTTGTTCCTGCAATTGCAACAGCTGCTGCACCTACTGCTGCACCCTGGTGACCCCACGCTCAACAGCACTGTGCCAGGCTGCCCATGGCATGGGACCACTGCCTCTCCTCACCCCTGCAAAGGGGATGTGAAGAATCAGGAGCTAAAACAGCCAGGAGGCGGCAAAGGCAATGGAGTTGTTGCCAAATTAGAAACGGATTAGATGGGATGGGCCACCTACCTGAAGAGCTGGGCTGGACTGGGGAAGTTGGAACCATCAATGTGTGCAGACTCCAGCATGGTCACCATGTCAGGGTCTGGCTCCTCCACATTCACCACCCTCCCTCACTGGGCTTTGGCTGCCTTTGACATCCAATTCTGTCATTGCCATATGGGGACCAGCAGTGGGATCCTGCCCTGGCAGGGGATGGGGTGATGGCAGCCCAGCATGAGCATCACTCTTATCTGCGAGGGGCAAGTCTGAGGAGCAACAGAGTCCTGTGGGGATGAAAGGTGCATCTCCCAAATTCACCTGCAGTGTTGGGTTGCCTGTAGGTAGACAGGAGGCCAGGACAGAGGGAAGATGCTCCTGCCCTGAGAGGCTGCGGGTGCCATTGACAGGATGAAATTCCAACTGATACCCTAATCTGGCGCCTGCCTGTTTGCACAGCAGGGTAAAAGTCCAGGGAGCCGTGGGCTGTGCCCTTGGGTCCCTGCCACCCGTGTGTGCACAGGGAGCCGGCGCTGGCGGGAAGAGGCAATAAATGTGCCCACACGCCCAGTCACCCCTTCCCCCTACACACACACACGCCCCTTGACCAGGTGACGAAATGCATCTGCTGCATTCCCGCTCCCATGTCCTCCCCTGCCGCCCTGCATCTGCCGCTTGGGCAGGGATGGGCAAACCCTGCAGGGTCCCCCTGTGCCAGGGCAGGGGCCGGTAGGCACCATGTGTCCATCAGCTTTGAAACCTTCGGTTCAAACCTCCTGGACGCATGTCACCCTGACGGTTGTACCCCTGGCAGGTGACTGACACCTGGTTTTAGCACCTGCAGCAGCCGCCTCCTGAATCACCTGTCCCACATGGAGCCTGGTCCTTATGGGGACGGCCCGTCCTCACGGCCAGGGGATCCTGGAAGATGTCCCCAACAAACCCCGGAAGTTTCTTCCTCTTTTTTCCTCCCTCTGTGCTTTCCACCAACTCCCACTGCCCAGCTTCACTTGGAGAAATCTTGAAATCATCATTAAAAGAAGGCCACGCACAGCAGGTGGCCGAGAACGCTGCCAGCCTGCCAGCAGCCTCTTGGCATGGCGCGCTTCCTGGCAGTGACTAACCAGAGCACCACCGCCGCTGTTGCCTTCCTCGTGTCTGTGCCACGGATCTGGGCACAGTCCCATCTTGCTGTCAGCCACCTTGTCGCCTCTTCCCAGGTGGCTGTCGCTCAGATGTGGGTGGGCTGCCCAGGAAGGGTGGGCAACGGTGTTTCCCCAGCCTGTGTTCTGCCCTCTTCTTGCCCAGGGATAGCAGAAAGCGTGGGCAGTGCCAGTGTCTGTCAGTGCTGCATCAGAATGGAGAGATGAGTGTTTGCTTTCCCTGAGGAGAAGGGAGGGGTTCACTAATGTCCCAAGGGTGGTTCAGAGGTGGGGTGGGAGAAAGCAAAAGTTGCTAGAAAATGCTTGCAAGTCCCATGTGCTCTCCCTAGTGCCAGCTCCTTGAGCATCAGGGTGAGAGAACAGCTGTGCAACATTCCTGCCCTCCTCATCTCTCTTGGGGGTTTTGGGATCCCTGGACTGCACTGCTCTTTCTGGTTCCTACTGCCTCTGGTAGGTGCTGTTCCATGAAGTGGGCCTCTTACCAGCTCCAGGGCAATGCGAGACTTGAGCCAGCCCTGCAATGACACCCTGGAGCACCCCATGTACCCCTGGTGTGACATCTACTCACAGGTCATCCCAGGTGATGGAAAGCTGATGGCGTTACAGAGTGGCACCAAACAAACCAGAAAAGGGAGCTCCAGATACAGAGCATTCCAACAACAGCAGTAATAACATAGACATTTCAGGGCAGCATCAGACCTGGATGTCTCTGCTGATAAATACCGCCTTGGACACTAGAAGACATGGGATTAAGTCCATCCAGGAATGCTGAGTGTTCTGTAGAGTGCTGGGACAGTTGCAATAAGGTGGCATTAGCCTCTTCTCTCCCATGGCATGCAGGTGGCCATGGGACACTTCTCTTTAGGTGGATCCCAAGGGAAAAAGTCAAAGGGCTGATTCAGATTACACTGGCATGAAAGGCAAACAAAGCATCCCTGCCCTACATGAAGGGTGAGGCAGGGACAGTGTGTGATGCAGCCCTTGAATGTCATCCTGGCCAGCTCCATGCTAGCATTCCCAGCCAGCATCCTGGGAGAGAGGTAAGTCTGAGGCAGGTAAAACCTGCCTGGGTGATTTCCCAAAGATCTTTTTATTTTTGAGGAAGCTGTGAGTGTGTAAAAAGAGATGTTTGGTGTTTGTTGGGTTATGTAGTTTCCTCTTTCCTCCTTTCCCAATGGGAAATATGGGTAAATATTAGTTCTGAAAGATGCACTGTGCAAATGCTGAGCCACTTCATCATGTTGGATTCTGTGAAATGAGTCTTTATGCTCGAGATCTATTTCCTTTTGGGGAAAATATTCAGAAGTGCTTAGAGGGCTCTAGGAGCACGACTCCCATTAGATGTCATGGAGATTTGCTCTTACATCAGACAGGCTGGGTCCACTCAGTCCCAGCCCTGTTGTTGTCCTCATCCCCACTGCTGCTCACCCAGCCTTAAACCTGAGCAAAGCAGCTGTGGAGAGGTCTGGGGCATGCAAGGAAAAGGAACACACCCCCTCTGATGGACTGGGCGCAATCCAGGGATGAAGTGATGGTCAGGTGAATATTATCGTGGGAAACAGGCACTACTGTGAGTCCTGAGCTCTCCTGATCCCACACTGGCCCTAGGGCATGTGAGGTTGTCCCTTCTTCCAGACATGCAAGAGACATTTCCCACCATGAACGTGGGAGAAGGCACAGACCAGCTCTCTTCCACCTCATAGAGAATTTGACTGAACTTGACAGGGAAAAGCCTGTACGTCCCTGGGCTTTGGGGCTGCAGTATCCCACTGCTGACTCAACAGGGACATCTGGACCCCGCAGATGTGACCTGTGGTCCAGCACTGGGCCCACGAAATGCTGGGCTCAGTCACTCACCCTGGGGACTGCTCAAGGATTGCTCTCGCCCTCAGCATGGTGGGATGTGCTGGTCATGCCCAAAGGGCCTGATGGCTGTGAAGCGTCCCTCTGCCCCGGGCTGGAGGCTGGGCTCGGGCAGCATGGGGAGAAGTTACTTCTGACCTGCTCAGGCTCCAGCAGTGTCCTGTTATAAGAAAATTAGCTCAGAGCCAGACAGGAAGGTGCTGTGAGCTTCTGGCATCTGCACTCTCACTGCTGCCACCGCTGCTTGGGGCACGTGGGGTGCTCAGTGGCAGAGTGCCTGCAAAGTCAGGTCCATCCCTAGGGAGACCTGATGCATTCGTGACACGAGTGAGGCAGCAGCCGTCCCCCCTTGCTGTCCAGGTATGGGGCTGAGGTCCCAGAGCCCCCCTTTCCCCGCCAGGAGTGCGTTTGACAGACAGACCTTCCTCCTCCCTCCCTGCTCCGCACGTAGCCGTCCTCCACTCGAGGCAAACCTTTCCTCCAGCCTCGCTCCTCCCGTTCCCCATCTCCCCCCGGCAGCAGACGGGCACCCCCCCGTGCCGGCCATCGCTCCCCCGCTCCCTCTTGGCCCTCCCCAGCGCCACAGAGAGCGAGACGAAAAGTGTCGGAGCGGGAAGCGCGCAGCAACAGGGTCTGGGATGAAGAAGGTTCGGCAGCAGCATCTGCGGAAGGTGAGAGCCGGGAGAGGGGGTGTCCCAGGGAGAGGAGCCGGGAACAAAGGGGTACCCCCGGGAGGTTTGAGCTGGGAGCGGGGGTACCCCGGGATGGGAGAGGGGAGCAAGGAAACCCCCAGGCTGCGTGCACGACAGCGGGAAGAATGTCTATCGCCTCGCATCCCGTCCCCGGGAGCCTCCGTGGGCAGGCGACAGGGATCAGCCGGATATCAGGGGATCGTGCCCGTGCGCGGGGCCAAAGCGGGGTTGTGGGCAGAGGGATGGGGCATTTCGTGCCCGCCGCTCCCGCCTCGCTGCCCTGAGAGAGAGGCACCGCTGCTCCCCCCCGGCCCTCCTCTGCCAAGCAGGTGCTGCCGGCGGTGGGTGACTCATGTTGTGTCTGGCCAGGCGCCGGGGGGTGGCACCGGGGGCAGAGCTGGCTCCCCGCAGCCTGGCACCCCGGGGATGCTGCTCCCACCCGCCCCCGGGACTGCCCGGGCTCCGAGCGGGGGTGAGGGGTAGGGCGTGAGGAGTCCCACCGCCGGGATGAGCTCGGGGAGCTGGCAATGCCTATCCTACCTGCAGCTTAGATTGCCTCCTCATCCTCC
>JAWWEU010000029.1:11575371-11653209 GCA_035583155.1 Acropternis orthonyx
CCCCCCCAGCGGAACACTGAACTCTGGGGTCAGGGTAGAGCTGGCAGAGCTATAAATCCTTTTCACATTCTGCTGGAAATCGTTTCCAAAGCCAGCTGTAAGGCTTTCCCATCCCAGGCTCCCCACTGCTGCCACTTTGCTCTTACAGCCTCTCTGAGTTCCCATTTCCCACCTCTTTGGGGACTGAGCCCTTTCTCATGCCTGTTCCCCATGAAGACACGGTGGAGCAGGGTGGCAGAGGCTGTCAGCCGCAGCTCCATCATGGGAATGCACTGTTGCTGCCAGTGGGTCAGCCCTTCCTGGAGCATCCCGGGCAGCAACCCAGGGCTGGGAGCTCCTCTGGCTCTGCCCTCTGCCAAACTGTGCCCATTAACCACAGGGCAGGGTGACTCCAATCTGTGCCAGCATGCTGATGAATGAAAACCCGGGAGAGTTCCATCCCTGCCAGGAAATTCCTAGGATATTGGACATGATGTAAAAAAGCCAGCACTGGCCTGGTGACAGTCAGCAGCTTTCTGCTGGCCCTGACAGCCTGTTACTCCACTCCTGTTTGGAGGCATTGTCTGGCTGTTCTCTCTCCTCCTCTTTCCTACAAATTGCATTTTCAGATGTCTTTGTGACTGCAAGATCCGTTAAAAGTTGTCTTTGTCACTTTCAATGGCTTCCTGAGTTACTTGATGCTGGTCATCCTGTTTAGCTTTTATTCAGGAATTCATTTTAGTCCCATGGCAATCAGCTGGGATGGAAAGCAGATGCCCCTGGAGTTATTTCCCCCATTCCCAGTGCTGCTTAGAGCTCCCTGTCCTCCATTACCCAAAAATATTTTTGCTAAGCTCCAGAGGGAGAACCTGGTGCTTGCAGCCACCTTGGGACCCCTGTGTCCAACGCTGGCATCAGGCTTGCCCGGAGCTGGAGGTGGCTGATGGAGAGGTGTGGCCGGGACCCTGAGAGCCTCCTCTCCCTCTCGTTATGATCCACTTCCCCTTGGCGAGCCAGGAGTTTTAAGCCTTCTCACCAGACATGTTGTAGATACACAGAACTGATTCTTTAATAGTGAAGATCTTCCTCAGGCTCCAAGGATTTCAGGTGTGCTTTTGCATAGTATTTTCAGAAGAGCTGAGTGGGTGTTTTAGTTTGATTATTTGCTTTGGGGGTTGATAGAAATGGACTAAAGCCCAGGGGACCCAGCAGTGGTTTGGGGTCCCCATACCTGGCCAAGCTGCAGAGCATCCTCCTCCTGCAACTCCCTCCTCTGCCTGCCACAAACAGCCTCAAAACTTCCCCAGGGTTTTTGGATGAAAGACCATAAGCATTTGTATCTGTGCATATTCCTGGCACTTTGGACATCGCTGTAATGAGTTTGTTTCAGCCTCAGCCATCTCCAGCCCCCAGAGGCCTCTATGCTGACTCCACCATCTCTTGCTGCCTCTCATGGCATGGGCTGGGGGCACCTGGGGTCAGTGCAGCCCTTAGAGGGGCTCTTCCACACTATAGCAGTGCTTTATTTACTTCACTTTCTGAGCGATACTACGTTGGAATTAGTTTTGGTTTTGTTCTCTCAGAGGTTAACAAGCAATTCAAACTAATCTGAAGTGACTCACACTTTAGAGACTCACTGTGCTCAGATCCGCAGGGGAGAAATCTGGCGCCGCGTGGCATTTCTCCCAATCAAAGGCTGTGATCCATGCACAAAACACTGGCAAAATAACCCCACAATGCCAGCTTCAATGGAAACAAAATATGGTGAAAAAGTAACTTTGATCCGCTGGGTTTTTTTGATGATTTTAGGACTGGCTTAGGTAAATTAGCTTACAGAAAATAATTAGCACAGGGTAATTTCCTTATGGACGTGAGTCCTTATCTTGGCAGAGACTGGAGCGCTTTTTCTTCTCGGTGACCTTTGATTTGCTGACTTCTTTGGGAGCATCTTTTGGTGAATAATGAAAAGCGATGCCGTGTTCAAAGAGGCCGTGGTTGCCAAGGGAGCTGTTAGTCCCCTCCTGTTTATAACCGCGAGACGGGAGCCCGGTTTGAAGGATGGCAGTCGACGGTGGAAAGCACTAGAGCAATATTGGAGCACCGAGGCACTTCAGCTGCTGCACAAAAAGAAAATTCCTGTTATGACAAAGACTGAAAGGGAACAATAATCCTAAAAAAGGGTCTGGAATAAAGCCGGCGTGTGAGACTTCCAGCAGTCTGAAGTAGGAAGGTGTGCGTTTTCCCTGCTATTTGTGACAAAGATGGGTTGGAATCCTTAAACACTGTGCTTTGTAATTCATTTTAAGTCAGGCAAATAGGCCAGCTTTTCTGTAGTTTCAGTGGAAAGATCGAGATTTGTGGCATTTTTGAGCACTGTGATCATGGAGCCACCTTTGTGTGTGTTTTCCAGCAGCATCCCTGGCCCGTGCCTCCCCAACATGCCAATGGGGACCACACTGTCACTGTCTTCAGGGTCTACACAACACTTGAGCAGACTCTGCTTTCTGCTGTGGGGTCCCAAATTTAAACTGCAGAACTCCAGCTAAAGATATTTATAAGGGGGGCATTAATTACTGAGACACAGGTGATAGACTACATCCTATGGCCCTTGAAGAAGGGACTGAGATGGGGACTGGGCATTTACACATTGGAAAAGGTCTAGTTGGTTCCTTTCTTTTCTTGTTGCTGCTTCTCTGTTGATTCCTATGCTACATCTGATGGACGGGCACTCGCATGTAATCAGCTCTTGCAGCTCCACCTGTGCCCTCTTGCAGGTGTTTAGGATTCAGACAGAGATGCAGGAGTTAGGCAGAGGGTTTAATGATCTCCCAGCATCCCCTGTTTGCTGGTTTGCTGTGATGCAAACCTGGAAAATGAGAGCTCCCTAGGCAGTGTGATGGACTGGGAAGCATTTTTGGGGATAAAGGCCCGACTGTGATGGTCCCCACTCAGCAGGGACCTTTGTGAATACGGGTTTTAGCTGCTGAAACTTTTGGGAAGGTGTTGCAGAGCAGCCTGTCCATCCCCTGCAAGCACAGGCAGCTGCAGGTAATGCCTGCTGGGCTAATTAGGAGGCATGGCCATGGCTTGGAGATGTTGCTAAGCCAGAGAGCTGCGTTGAACAGCTGCAGGAAGGCTGCCAGGTAGCAACGGTTTTACAGCAACAGTATTAGATTTGGGTCATATTTTGACTTTTCAGCCTGTGTTTCTGAAGCTCTTTTCTTCTAGCCCTTACCTTGTGATGTGGCATCCAGTGGGGACAGGCCTTTCATGGAGGAGTTTAGTGTAATGGCTTTGCTGGGGCTGTGCATTTCAGGTTGGCTTTTGGAAAAGTTTGCCCTGGCTTGTCCTGTCCCTCAAGGGGTTTTCACACCAGGTGGGGACAAGAGTGAATTTGCTCCTGTGTTTAGTGCCTTTGGGCTGCAGGCAGCACGTCTGCAGTGCTGGTGGCTCGGGGGCTTGGGGTGCACCTTGTGAAGGGTGGGAGCTGGAAGCCCTTGCCATTGACAGCACAGCTCGGTGTCTCCATGGGAACCAGCAGCAAGAGCATCCCCCAGTCCAGTCCAACCAGAGAGGAGGAGGAGAGCAGAGGAGGTGGCTGCCACCTTCCTGGAGGCTGTGGCAGGGCAGCGCTGAGCTCTGCTCACCAAACAGCTCCTGTGCCTCAATATGAACGTGACATACTCCCATGCCAGGGCACAGCAACACGTGGTGCCACAGGGACAGGATCCTCTTCCCACTCCTTTATTGCTTCTTGGCCTTCCTGAGGGGATAACTGTGATGGGATCTTATCTGGCAGCTGCTGGCTTAGGCTTTCAGCTCTGGAGGGATGGGAGCCAGCAGGGATGCCTTCCCCACTCACCCAAGCTCAGGAGAGTGGGAAAATTCAGACCATACATCTCACTGCAAACCTGATGTACACCCACACACAAACAGCAAGGAGGCCTCCCAGTGCCTCACTCAAGCCTAAATGGATTGCAGGACTCACACCTCATTCTTGCAGAGCTGAGGCAGTGGGGAAGAAGGGAATGGGTTAATCCTCTGCTTGTGCTGCATTGATCCAGGGCACGTTAGAAAATCTGGAAGGAAGTCTCTCAGCAGGGACAACTGGGAGCATCACAAAATCCCCACAGCACAGGCTTTTGGCAGTTGGAAAAGTGTGAAAAATATATGGAGCATTTAATGGCATCCTGGCATGGCAGTGGCACATGGGGCTGGGGTGTCACACTCCCTGGCACGCCACGGTGCTCTCTTGCCGTCCTCATGGCCGTGTTCTGCAGGAGGTCCAGAAAGTTTATTGTAGCCCCTTGAAAGGATGTCTTTGGAACCTGGGATTGCAAGATGGGTCCTGGTGAGCCTTCCCAGGGTGAACCAGGACCGTCCTGCTTTTCCCAGGGAGGTCTGGCCCTGTGGGATTGTATTTATTCCCTTTCCTTGCTCAGTGGTAGGGCAGGACATTGGCTGGGGTGGTGAACCAAGAGCTGCTGTGATGGGGTGTCCCCAAGGGACAAAGTGTCTGTGCTGGAACTCAGAGTAACGGATTCACACACGAGTTCTGGGCACTCCTTCCCACCCTCCCATTCTCCATTCCCTGTTTATATTCCTTCCTTGACTGCTGTCTGCCCTCTCCCATACCCTGTTCCCTCACTCAGCCGGTGACACCAGATCTCCTGGTAAGCCCCAGCAGCCAGGATGGGGACCTGGGCTCCGAGTACCCAGAAGACAGAGGGAACTGGACAGGACGTCTGGATTTCCTGCTCTCCTGCATCGGATACTGTGTTGGCCTTGGAAACGTCTGGAGGTTCCCTTACAGGGCCTACACCAATGGAGGAGGTACTTGGGCATCCTTTGGAGTGGCCAGTTTCCCCATCACTGAGCTGGGCTGGTGGGACATGTCCCTAAAGAGATGCCCCTTCCCCTTCTTGGGTCTGGGAAGTAGCCCTTGTGGTTGTTAGGTGAAGCCTCCTCCTGCCCCATACAGGTGTTTGTTCTGTATTGCTTTGGGGTTTCTTTCTTACTTCTTGCAGGAGCTTTCTTGGTTCCATACTTCATCATGCTGGCCATCTGTGGGATCCCCATCTTCTTCATGGAGCTGTCACTCGGCCAGTTCTCCAGCCTGGGGCCCCTTGCAGTCTGGAAGATAAGCCCTCTCTTTAAAGGTGCGTGGGGAAAATCCAGAGCCTCTGCAAGGCCTCTGCAAGACCTGTTTTATGAAGACATGGACCAACAGCAGCATTCTGTGATCCTCAAAGCTCTTGTTAGAATCAAAGGTTAAATCCTAGGAGAAAGTGGAGCAGGCTGGACTTTTTGGTCAGCTGTTTTAATAGCTGCAAGATCTATAAGATCTGTCAGTCTCTGAGGGTTCTGCATGGCATGACCAGCTTTAGAAATAGTAGAAACAGTATGAAAATTATTAAGCCAGCTATTGTACAAAATAAAGTATGAAAGCTAAGCAGTGACTGTTAAAACAGAGATAAAGATGAGAATAAAGCATTCAAAAACAAACAACAACGAAAAAAGGTCAAATCAAACACTTTTCCTCTCAACATTAAGCTGGAGTAAAGTTGTCTGTATGAGGCAATAGATCATCAATACAGAGAAAGCATGCCCAGAAGGTAAAATTGCAGTAAAAGGCTCCCCCACCAGGTGAACCTCTGACTGGTTGAACATTTGGCTGCTGAGGTGCAGTGTCTGACCCTGGTTTTGGATGTGCTCTGCTCCAGAGAGATGGCTCACTCCTTCTTTACCCTCTCCTTCCTCCAGGCGTTGGCATGGGCACGATCCTCATCGTCTCCCTGGTGGCCATTTACTACAATATGATCATTGCTTATGTTCTCTTCTACCTCTTTGCATCCCTCACAAGCGACTTGCCCTGGCAGCACTGCGGCAACTGGTGGAACACCGACCTCTGCCTGGACCACCACGTCATCAAGGCGGGGAACGCCACCTTCCCCGCCAACATCACCAACACTGTCAGCCCCAGCGAGGAGTACTGGAGGTAAAGAGGTCAGCCTGGCCCAGACGTGGGGATGTGGCTGGCATCCAACAGGGGAGAGGATGGGGGTGGGGTGAGGGTGGTGGCACGGTGGGCACTCACGGCTGGTGTTGTGGGTGCAGTGATGGGCTCTTGTGCTCGCTGTGGGTGATACCTCAGTTTTGCCATTGGGATGTGGAAGGTGTCCATGTTCTAGCATTGCTTTGCTGGTGATACATTAGACTGAAATGAATCCCATACCTGGAATGGCTAGGAATTTGCTCTCAAAATACTCGGCATCCTCTCTTAAGCTCTTTCATACCTGGTGGAGAAATCACACCAACTGTTCCCATTTCCTTGACAAATAGCTGCCAGCGCCTGGGATTGTTGACAAGGTTATTTTTTGCAGCAGAGGCATCTCTAGGATCAGAGAGGGCCTCTGGAAGAAGACAGAGGGTGCCAATGGCTGCTCAGTAGTGGTTCTCCTTTCTCCGTAGCCGGTATGTCCTGCACATCCAAGGGAGCTCGGGAATTGGGGATCCCGGAAGGATCCGCTGGAACTTGTGCCTGTGCCTGCTCCTTTCGTGGACTATCGTCTATCTGTGCATCCTCAAGGGAGTCAAATCCTCTGGCAAGGTAAGGACTGGATGGTCTCTTTTAGGGGGATTTACAGCGATGCTCACCAGTGCCTGTGACTCTGCACATCTGGGAAAGTGAGACCCACAAGCAGCATCTGCTGGACACAGGACATTTCAGGGATGCCTTCCACACCTGGACGCCAGCAGGGCTGACACACCAGTCTTGCTGCAGCCCAAGGACCCCAGCACTGCAGGGTGGCACCGGGTGACGCAGTGTCCCACCCAGGGGACAGGGCAGGGGGGCAGCGCTCATGCTGCAGAGAGCTCTCATTCCCAGCTCTCCCAGCTGGCTCTGCTCTCCCACAGGTCGTGTACTTCACTGCCACCTTCCCATACCTCATCCTGGTGATGCTGCTCATTCGTGGTGTGACCCTGGAGGGGGCCTGGAAGGGGATACGGTTTTACCTCACGCCCCAGTTTGATCACTTGCTGTCTTCCAAGGTGAGCAAAACGCTGTGCAGTTTGTTGAAGACACAAAAATGAACCTTCTCCTGCCACCTCCAGTGTGCAACAGAGGCAGTTTCCTTACTCAGGTGTCTTTTCTGACCACCCTCTGACCCAAAGTCCTCTCTCTTGGTTGCTCCTAGACCAAAAGTCTTTGCCCCACGCCTTTTCTGAACCAGTTTTCCCACGTGGCCCATCCCCATGTCTGCATTTCTGGCTCTGCATGGAGGGGACGGTGTGTGTTCACCACCTTCCCTTGGTGCCAGGACCACGGACAGGACCATCCCAGCCCCAGTGATGGGGTGGCAGTGTGTTCCTGTGGTGGACTTGGCTGTTCTGTTGTTCTCAAGAAATCTCAGCATGTGGAGCGGGGGTCAGCAGGGGTGGTCACCAAGAAACCAACCAGTTTTACAAGGGCATTTAATGCCACACTGGGCTGGCTCTAAAACACTCTCGTTAGCCCTTTCAGTAGCCAGCTGATCCTCTATGGGTGATGTGTGTATTAACAAGGAAAGACAAAGATGTGTGAGCTGTATGTGCCTGGGGTGCTGGGGAAGACGTGCCCAGGGGTCTGGGGAAGCAGATTTTCAATGCCATCTTCCTTGTGAGGAGGTTTCCAGCCCCCTGTTCTCCTCAGAACTGCTTCCTTCCCCCAGGTGTGGATCGAGGCAGCCCTGCAGATTTTCTACTCCCTTGGGGTGGGCTTTGGGGGCCTCCTCACCTTCGCTTCGTACAACACCTTCCATCAGAATATCTACAGGTGGGAGCCAGTTGCTGTCTTGTAAAAATTGTGGGTTGGGGGAGCCATGAAAACCTCAGCCAGTGGGTTTAAAGCCAGCAGGAGCAGCCAGTGCAGCACAGTTATCCAGCACTGCTCCGTGCGTGAGCACCATATGGATACCTGGCAGCTTGCGCAGGCTCGAGAGGAACAGAGGGACCTGTGGGAGAAAATTCTCCTAAGCACCCAGGCAGAGCACCCAGCTCCAAAGTTTTGGGCTGTAGGTGCTGAAGGCTGAGGATAATTTGCGCTGGAGTTGTTTGTCCTGTCCCCCGCATCTGATGCAGGTCATCAATACAGAGGAGTGTTGTATGTTTGGTCTGATCCCCTCCACGGGGGAAAGCAAGCTTAGGTGGAACCCCACAGAATAGCCTATGTCATAAAATTATATGCTCCTTTTGACCCTGGAAAGCATATGCCAAGAGAGGCCCTGGGAGAGAGTCACACTGGGTCACCTTGCCATGGCACCTGGGGCTGGCAATGCCACCATGCACTGGTGAGGGGTGAGAAGGAGCAAGAATGTTCAGAGCATCTTATTTCTCCTCTGTAGGGACACCTTCATAGTGACTCTGGGTAATGCCATCACCAGCATCCTGGCAGGGTTTGCCATCTTCTCTGTTTTGGGATACATGTCCCAGGAGCTTGGGGTCCCTGTTAACCAGGTGGCAAAAGCAGGTGAGGCCAAACGAAGACCCTTTTCCCCTTCCCTCTCCGCCTGGGTGTGCTGAGGAGTGTCCCTTCCAGGATGGGAGGCACCAGAGGGTGTCAGTGTGAGGGATGGAGATGAATGCTCACCTGGCCAGGAGAGGGAAGGGGGGGGACAGGTTCTTGTGGTGTAAACTTTGAACGACAAGCGATGCCTAGTGTAAGACTGAGCAAGAAGCAGGCTGGTTCTCCTGCGCTCTTCCACCGTCTGCTGCAGGACCCCTCCTGCTCATCTTGCAAGAGTCCTGGCAGGTCCCTGCCATGGCGCTGCTCTGCTGAGATCTCCTCTCCTCCATCCCCCCACGCCCAGCCCTGTCACCCCCTT
This sequence comes from Acropternis orthonyx, assembly GCA_035583155.1. Lineage (NCBI taxonomy): Eukaryota > Metazoa > Chordata > Aves > Passeriformes > Rhinocryptidae > Acropternis > Acropternis orthonyx. The sequence goes on from JAWWEU010000029.1 coordinate 11,584,215, forward strand.
TTCACCCTGCTGTCCTTTGCCTCCCCTAGGTCCTGGTCTGGCTTTTGTGGTGTACCCCCAGGCCATGACAATGCTCCCCCTTTCTCCATTCTGGTCATTCCTGTTCTTCTTCATGCTGTTAACCTTGGGCCTGGACAGCCAGGTAAGGACAGAGCCCACTGAGCCAGCTGTGGAGCCCAGGCAGCCTGAAGGCTCAGGGGACCCTCTCCTCCTGTGCATGCAGTTTGCATTTATGGAGACCATCGTTACGGCAGTGACAGACGAGTTTCCCTACTACCTGCGGCCAAAGAAAGCTTCGTTCTCGGCTGTCATCTGCGTTGCCCTTTTCCTGATGGGGCTCATCCTCACAACAGAGGTAAGGGTGTGAGGATGGATCCATTGTGGGGGCCAACTAGGACCTTGTTTTAGGGAGAACTTCATTTGGGGCTATGTTTGTAGATGTGTATTCGTATCAGCTAGCAAGGTGATAGAGAGACAATGAGCCTGGGCATCCAGATGTGAGGTCCAAGGGCAGTGACACAGCGTTATTCCCATCCCTACACCAACTTCATAAGGAGTGGGGTGTCCCTTGAGGGTGCTGACTGCTGTCTTCCCCAGGATCCACAGAAGTGGAAGGACCTGTGCGGGGCTTTATTTGGGGTGATGGTCCTGGAGATGCTGGCCATTGTGCTTTGTCTCTGCAGGGTGGGATGTACTGGCTGGTCCTACTGGATGACTACAGCGCGGGCTTTGGTCTCATGGTGGTGGTGATCACTACCTGCGTCGTGGTGACACGTGTGTATGGTAAGGGCACTTGTCCCCACAGGGGAACAGGAAAGGAAAGGCTGTCTGTATGGAGAGTGGGATATAGAGGGAGTGGTAGGCAAACCAACAGCCTCACAATGGAGAATGAAACACCTCTGCTCCTACCACTTGTTTCTTCTTGGCCATCACTGGATTCCACCTCTCCAAAGATATGTGGGGTGCTGAGACCAGTCCCTCAGGCAGCACCAGCTGGGTCGTCCTCCTCCATCTCCCAGCTGGGACAAGGACTCTTCTTTGTTTTGGAGAATGCAAACCACTGCTTTTGATCAGTGCAGGGCAGCTGGGTACAGGGACTGGGCTCAAAGGGAGGGATGACATCTTCTGAGTCTTTCTTCTCCTTCCTCCAGGCATGAAGAGGTTCTGCCGAGATATCCACATGATGCTGGGCTTCAAACCAGGGCCCTACTTCAGAGCCTGCTGGATGGTCCTATCCCCAGTAACAATGATGGTAACTGCTCAGCTTGAGGTGCTGAATGGTGCTGGAGAGCCATGGCAGTGCCAGTATCCTTGGGTGACCTCCCAGTGTGACAAGTTGCTTTGCTGGCCTCTCCTGCCCCAGGGACTGTCCTAAGTTCTGCTGGGAGGTGTCCTTCATGGCCAGACGTTTCTTTTTGACCGTGAGACTTTCAGAGGGTTCTGGGGTGATCTCACTTTCTTCCCATCCCACAGGCTCTGCTGTTATATAACATTGTCAAGTACCAGCCCTCCGAGTACGGCAGCTACCGCTTCCCCACCTGGGCTGAGGTCTTGGGCATCCTCATGGGAGTCCTCTCCTGCCTGATGATTCCCATGGGCATGGTGGTGGCTGTGCTCCGAGAAGAAGGGACGCTGTGGGAGGTAGGAGGGGCCTGGCATTGCTGGGAAGCACCCCAGAAATGTGCAGGGGTGAGCACAAGACCCTAACAAGCCTATATCCTCTGGAAGTTTCTGTATCCTCTTTCCTGGAGGGGTGTGTCCGCATCCCTCCTTGCTGCCCGTGGGGTGTGAGAGACGGCAGGCACATCCCAAGGCATTGCCAACACTGTTACTTACCATGATGCCAGGCAGGCACTGAGCAGCCCTGTGTGCATTCCCACTCCATAGCAAGCCAGCTGTGCCCCGTGGGGAGCCAGGTTGTCCCAAATGTGGGGCAGGCATGGGCACCTGGGACTTTGCACCTGTTTGGCAGGAACAAGGGCAGAGCAAGGCAGGCAGCTGCCAGACTCTGCAAGCGGCCCAGATGGGATCCCTGCACTGAAAGGCTTCTCCCTGGAGCAGGTTACAGAGCTGCTGGCTGCTCGTAGCTTTCCCAGCCCTTCACTGCTCTCCCCAGGCTCTTAAAAGCAACACAGCAGAGCCTGCTGCCCTCCCCAGGCAGCAATTGCCTGCTGTCTCCAACCTGATTTGACACAGCCGTGGGCATCGTGGCATGGCCAGGAGCACCCTTGGCTGAGGCCAACCCCTTGTCTGGGTGACTAGCCCCCCAGCACGGGGCTGTAGCCCTACAGTAGCCGCTCACTCCTGCAAGCCCTCACCAGGAACACCCACAGACAGTGACACCCCCACAGCAAGGCACTTAGAGCTGCCTTCCCAAAACGTTTCAGGACAAGCATTTGGCCCCATCCCACCCTCATGGGGGGGCCTCTTCCAGTCGCTGGTGGCTGGCAGAGCACTCTGGCCCCCGGGAGGGGTGGGTGAGCTGCAGGGTGGGGGTGTTGGCTGTGGGACAGGAGGGAGTGCAAGATGCCCGTGGTCCCTCTGCCTATCCCCTCGCAGCGAGTCCAGCAAGCCAGCCGGCCCGCCATGGACTGGGGCCCGTCGCTGGAGGAGAACCGGACCGGCATGTACGTGGCGAGCCTGGCGGGCAGCCAGTCCCCCAAACCACTGATGGTCCACATGCGCAAATACGGGGGCATCACCAGCTACGAGAACACGGCCATCGAGGTGGACCGGGAGATGGAGGAGGAGGAGGAGTCAGAGTCCATGATGTGAGGGGACCCAGTGACCCGTGGGCTGCGGGGGAGCTCACCATCTCCCCTTCCCCAGTTTGCACAGGTCACACTGCAGCACTTCGGGACAGCTTGTGGGGGGGGTCATTCGGGCAGCAGTAAGGAGCTGCCAGCCCTGCCAGGTTCCTCACCAGCACCCTGGCCCTGCCACGATAGAGCTGCTGCCCATCCTGGTGCCCCTGATGTGTTTCTGTTCAGTGTGACAAAGTCTGTGATGAGTCCATCTGTTCGTGTGACAGTGTCTGGTAGAAGTGTCAGGGCTGCCCTGCTCCCATCCTCAGACCCAGCCCTGCCCTTCCCACGCAGGGATGTCCAGGCTGCAGCAGGTAGGGAAGTGGAGGAGTTTCAGGAGCTGCTCTGCATTGGCCTGTTTTCTGTGTGTATTTGACTCCAATAACCCATAAAAACATGTGAAAGAGGCTGTAACATCCTCCATGCCCTGAGGACAGTGCGTGCCAGTGCACTCTGATCACACAGAGGTATTCCAGCAAAACCAGCACAAATCAGTGTCCTCCTAAAGAAATTTGACCTAATAAATGAGCAATTAAAAACAAGCAGAATTTTTTAAAAAAAAAAAGCTTTATAAACAAACCAACTCAGGCCTTTTTTCAGGCTTGGAGATCCCCCAAGGACCTCAGTGGGTCAGGGCAGCTCTTCCCTGTGGTGCCTTGTAGGGCTTGGGTGATTTGAAAGAAGGGAAGAAGCTGGGGGACTTGTTCCTCATGTGAGCAGGAAGTCAGGAACAAGTCTCAGCTGGACCCAATGCCAAAGGAGCAGCCCTGTACTTTGCCAATGGAGATCTGAGGTATGGCCCTAGACCTGGGTGCTGCTTTTCCCCGGGAAAGGAGAAGGGCTGGGTTTCAGTGCCTGCATGTGATTTTTGGCGTAGATCAGCCCAGGGCTCATGTCCCAGAGACCCCATCTCCTGCAGACACTGCTGGCCTGAGGCTGCCAGCGAGCTCCTGGGTGGGGGTGTTTGGACCTGACACTGCCAGTCCCCATCATCCCGGTGTTGTGTGTGCCTTCCATGTACCATCAGCTTGACAGTAAAAGCGGTGTGTGACACAGCCCCTGTGTGGGTTATCTGGGGGTTCCTCAGCAGGCAAGAAGGGCACATCTAGAAGGGCTTCCAGGGATGGCAGGCACAGCCACTCTGGGCTTTGTCCTGAAAAGCTTTGTCCTGGTAAAACACAAAACCTTAGGATAAACAAAAAATTAGGGTTTATGTCTGCATTATGTGTGTGCACTGGGTCAAGCACTGTTGCCTGAGCCTCCAGAGTGAATTCTGGCCTAAAGCTGCAATTTTTCTCCTTCCCTACAATGGAGGAAGTTTAATTATTGCCTTTTATCCTCCAAGAGCATAGGGCCAGCTCCTACACCTTCTCCACCTGCCTGTTTACCTCCCCTCATCCAGGGGTGCTGAACTCATTCCCGGACGGCTCTGCCCTTCCTCTCCTCTGCAGGACCACCAATGGCTTTCCCCATCCTCCCCACCATACCCCACCATGGCTACAGCTTCTCCAGGCGTGTGGGGCTCCGGCAGCACAACTGCGCTGTGAAGCACCTTGGGCTGCTGGCCCTCAGGTTAATCATTAGAGTCCAGCCATAAAAGTGTGACTGATGGAAAGTTCAGGCTGTGGTGGCTGGGGAGTGGGGAGGGCCTGCCATAAACATTTATGGCCCCAATGAATCCCTCGCTCTAACCTTGACACTATTTGCTGAGCAGGAGGCCTCAGGAGGTCACGGTGTTGCCCAGCCATCGCTGTGGAGGGATGGGGAGCCCCAGCTGGGCTGCCCCTCCGAGGGGCACACACGGGGGTCTGCGTGGGGTGATGGAGTGGGTGATGGACTCGGGTGTTTCATGATGTCACTGCCGGCCACGATGTTGCCAGAGGAATCAAGACCGCCTGACACCTTCCCATGGCACGGAGTTGAAGCTGCTCGAAGCTGACCAAGCTGGTCTGGTCTCTGCATGTCTCCCAGCTTTTCCTACCTGCAACATTCCCCAAATCCCCACTGTGACCCCATGATCCTTGAGGGTCTCCCTTGCCAGCTGCCATCAACCAGCACTGCACTGCAGAGCGGCAGGAAGGATGGAACTGAGGCTGTGCCAGGGACGTGGCTGGGGAGCAAAGCTGACGGTGTGGGGCAAAAGGCACCAGGGCAGTGACACAGCCAGAGGACACGTGCCCTGGGATACTCGTGGCTGCCCAGGGCTGGGAGGGGGGACATTGCAGTGGGAGCATTTCAGTGCTGACACCTGCTGGGGCCAGGGCAGATGGCAGGGCAAGGGGGGGCAGGGGGGCACCCCAGGGCCTGGGGGTGTGGGACAGGGACAGGGGCTGTGACAGCCCGACCTCAGTCTCCCTGGTGTACCAACCCACCTGCATGGGCAAAGCCCAGCAGCTGCCCCTGGGAGCCCACCCAAACCCACCCCAGACTCAGAGGGGGCTTCTGTGCCCCTCATCCTGCAGCACCAGCTCCCCCTAAAGCTCCCCCAAGCCGCCCAGTGGACACCTCCACCCCCCATCCAGCTTGAGCAGCTCCCGGGGGCTCCCAGACACCTGCAGCCCCCAGAGCCCCATCCCTGGGAAAAGGGACGGATTGCAGTGAGCTGGGTCCAGGGGTGACACCAAGCTGGGTACCAGCATCCTGCAGGCAGCAGGAGATCTGCAACCCCTGCCCAAGGCTTGGTCTCAGCTTTGATGCTTTCGAGGACAGGAGTGCGGTGACGGAGGGACAAGGGGGTGGCAGACGGTCTGAGTCACTGCAGTGACGGAGAATCATCCGTTTCCATGCTCAGAAGTTGGTAGCTATTTATTGCACTTGAACACCAAGAATAAAACTGACACTCGCCCTCCCTCCCACACCCACCCTGCTCCCAGTCCCCCCCACCGCCCTCCCCAAGTAGAGAATCTGATTTGAGCAGTGATCATTCTGTTCACAGCCACAGGTTCAGAAAAACAAAACAAAACAAAAACAAAAAACAAAGGAAAAGGAAACAAAATCAATCCCCTCCCACCCCCCCAAGTTCCCACTGAATCCAACACGGTCACACTGCTCAACAGTTCGAGTGCACTTACAAAAAGAGAAGAGAAAGGCTTCAGCTGCAACCGTACGGACGGACAGACACGAGGGGACAGGCAGCTACCCCTCCCCGGGGCCTGATTTTTTTGTTACGTGACAAAGCTTGGCATAATCTTAATTATAATATATTTTTTGCAGTCATCTTAAATAAATATTTCCATAGAGATTTCTTTTAAGTATATATTTTTATATATATATAATATATAAGAGAGAGAGATATCTCTTTTTTTTTTTCTTAAACCACTGTTAGCTTATTTTCCCTGCTTGTCCAAAAAATGTTACAAAAGCCCTAAAGTTGTGCAACAGTTAGAAAAAAGGGACAACAACCCAAAGAAGGAAGGAGTCACTTGATACAGTCCCCTCTACCGCTCCCTCTCCCAATCCCTGTCAGTGACCTGCAGGAGGGAAGGACATTCAGCTGGTGGGATGGGTGGCAGAGCGGCCACCAGCCCCTGCTCTCATGTCCCCACAGTCTGCTCCCATCTGGGTTTCCCTGTCTGGTATGGGTGGGCTGGGACCTGCACCCTGGGGACATGGGGGATGGCAAGGTCTCTGCCCTGCCAGCAGGCGGGTCGGTGCTGCATCAAGAGCACGGTGCACACCATGAGATGCGCCCTCCAGTGAGGATGAAGGGTCAGCCCGTCTCCTGGGGTAGGTCAGAGGAGGTTATGGGATCTCTTGCTGGCAGACACCTCTGGGTCCATGGGGCTGTGTGTCTGCCTTCTCACACGTGGCACTGTAATCCCACCATAGGCTGCAGAGCCCACCAGGAGCTCAAAGTGGAAGCAGATGACTGCTCCTGCCTGCTCCAACCTCTGGGGATCCATGGGGGCATCCATCATGGAAGGAAAAGGGAGGGGAGGCAGGTTTGGGGTCAGACAGGGCTTTGATGCCTGGCAAAGGGGACATTACATGTGGGATAATGGGAAAGACAGCTCTCCCATCTGTGCCTGGCTGGGGTGAGGAGTCCCTGCTCCTCCAGCAAAGAGCAAAGGCCCAGGAGTGACCTCTTCGTCTTCCAGAGGGGATGCACCAGAAAAATGCAAGAAATTATGATGTTGCCACTGGACACTGGCATCCAGGAATGGGAAACAGGCAACTCCCAAGCCCATCTGTGGAGCTGGGAACTCAAGAACACTACAGCAAGTGCTTCCAGTCAGATAGCCCCTGTGACCTGTGAGGTGTGGAAGAGAGGACGAGTTTGGAGGACTTTCAAGTCTGGTTTGAGCCAGATGGGCAGGCAACCAGGGGAGTGGGACTCTGTGCCAGGAAATGACATGTGCCCCAGCCTGACCTCCAGCCTTGAGGCCGATGGGGACAGGAGGCCCGTGGTGGCAAACTCCATCCCAACAAGGTGGCCTTATCCATGTTGGTTATTTGGAACATCCCTGGACCTTGTGGAATTCCACCACAGTGGAATTGTTGAGGCCAACAGCTTAATAGTACAGGTGTAACAGCAGCATCCTTGGCTCTGCCAGCCAAAGAAGGATGGTGGCAGTTGATGATTATTTTTATAGTCTTCCTGAAAGTTTAGGAGAAATCAGGAAATGTGAACGAAGACAGAGACAGACAATGTTTCCGGTGGGTACTGAGAGAAATGGTGGTGATCTATCAGCGCTTGCTCAGAGATGCTCTGGGGATACAGGAACCCGCTCTGGAGAAGCAGGGCAAGGTGGGAGCGAGAAACCAGGCAGGACAGATCCCTAAAGTGCAGGTGCTTAATGCTGCCAGCATGAGCATGTTGGGAAGTTGGGTCTTCCTTGGTCAGGCTTCAGCTTGACTGGAAGACAAGAATGAGTTGAAATCCCAGACTCTACTTCCCTTGGAAAAGAGCAGAAATGTTTTAGGTGTTGCAAGGACATCCAGCTGCCTCCTGGGGAGGTGACTTTAGGGAAACCTCAAGGACAAGAAACCCCCTTCAAGAAGACACCTCAAAGCCTTCCTGGAAGCCAAGATGTTTCTCCCTAGCACTGACTGTGGGGTCTCAGTGAAAGGAGACTGTATCTACCCCCAAATCCTACCGCACCCCTTGTCCCTTTCCTTTCTCCAGCAGCAGCTGCTGGAGCAGCTTCACCCTCACAGCTCACCCAAGGTCCACATTTCGCAGCAGCCTCAAAGCCAGGCTAAAATGGCATCTGACCCCCAGCCCCCATGCAGAGCCCTTCAGTGCCCTCCTCCATCCTCATCCACCTTATACCAATCCCCAAAAACCCTCCTGACACCAGGAGAGCCTGGGTATCATAAGGTGGATGACATTTACCACGGCTGACTTCAGAGCCAGGTCTGGAAAGGGAGAGAGAGAACTGTGAAAGAGCTGAGTCCTTCCTTTAAAAATGAAAAAAACTTCAGCACTACCTGACTACAGGAAGAAAAACAGATCCATAAAAACACCAAAACTCCACTTGAAAAGCTAATCCTCTCCCTGCATGGATTTCCCTGCTTTGGGGTCATCTCTTGCAAGCCTACAGTGAGACAGCACAGGTCCACCAAGGGCATGGGGACCCACATGTGCACCCGTGGAGCAGCTCTGTGATTTGCCCCCAAAAAGGCATCTTCTACACACATCACCAGCAGCCATCGCACCGCCAGCACAGCGGAATACACCAAGACACTTCTCAGGGCCTGTCCATGCCCCAGCAGTTTGGATTTCTTCCCCTCCATCCAGTGGGAAAATATTTTGGCAGTCTGCAAGGATGCAGCTGCGTTTGGCACGGTGGCCATCCCTGCCTTGACAGAGAGCAAAGCATTCAAAACCACATAAAAGGCAAAATACACGCTCAGTATTTACATGGAGGAAACATTTCCTCTTTTTTTTCCTCTTTTTTTTCTTTTTTCTTTTTTTTTTCTTTTATGTCCAAAACAAGCAGTTTTTTGTTCACTTCTTTTGTTTTTCAACACACGCACCATCTAGAAAGTTAAACGCCATGCAGATGAAGAGAGTGGAGCTAGAAAGTCCCCCAGGGCAGCAGCGCTGCAGGAGCCTCAATCAATGAGTGAAGAGGCTCCAGTCGGAAAAAGAGAGTGAGAAACGGGAGAATTGCCGGGAAAATAGCCATCCTCAGACCTCTCTACCTGATGGAAAAGAGGTGAGACCAAAATTCCTCTTCCCAGCCACGTCTTCTGTCCCATCCAACACTGTGGGACAGAATGGGATGAGCCACCATGGCGTGGGGAGGGGGTTGGCAGCTGCGGGACCCCCGGTAGGAGCATCATAGCGGCTCAACCCCTTTCCAAATGTAAACGCAATGAAAAACAGCAACCCCTGAAAATCCCCCCTCCCTCCCTCCCCACCTTAAACAGTTGAATATTTCTAGTTATTACATAAAGATCCATTTCAGCAAATACTCAAAATCAAGTTACGAAATACACGGTAGGTTGGTTTCTTTTCCCTATAAAAAGGCATGCGCTCAAAGGAGAAGACAGATAAAGGCTTGTTTGTTTTCTTTGAAGCACAATCAGATTCTGCAGAGTTTTGTCACTAAAGCTTGCATTCCTTGTCGTCGCTGGAAGGAGTCGTGTGGGTGATGGATGTTTGTGCCCCGAATCAGTGGCCAGTTCAGCTGCCCCCGTCCCAGCCTGGGATTTGGGAGCAGGGGAGTGCCAGTGCTGCACATGGGGGGCAGGGGTGGGTGCTGGGGTAAAGGATCCAGGCTGGATGGTGCATGGGAAGGAGGGTGTAGGGGCGATGCTACCGCCCAGGCATGGATGGGAGAGCTCCGGCTCCCGGCTGTGCCGATGTGGTACTGGGAGGCAGCTGTCTTTCTCCTCCTCTCTTCTCCCAGTTCACCCGGTTCCTGCTCCAAAGGGAGAAGGGAGGAAGGAGGCAGAGCATCCCTCTTGGCACAGCAGCTGCCTGGAGCCAGGGTGCAAACCTACTCGCTCTCCTGGGAAGGAGCCAGCCTGCGCTGGGAAGGGAAAATAAACAGATAGTCTTTACTCACCCATCCAAACACGGCCCTCCTTGCCAATGTGTGCATGGAAAATGGACTTTGCAAATGGTTTAAATTGCAGTTCCCCATCTGAGGCTGCTGGGAAGCGGGAACTCGGGTCGAGAGCAGGCAGGAGTCATGGCAGCAGACTGGGACCTTGATAGCAGCAAAGCAAAATCCACCAGCACGCAGGGAGGATGCAGCACAGAGTGGCTCAAAACTGCCCCCCCCTTCCTCAGAGGGCTTCCAGCAGAGGTGGGGATGGAGGTGGATGATGAGTCTGAGCCCAGTTCGGGAGATGTGCTGGGTACTGAGGGGGTCCACCAACACTACGCAGCCAAGGAGAGGGGCCTGTACACCAGCCAGATGTTTGGGTTTAAGTTCATGGTTTCTCTTTTCCTGGTTCATGCAGAGGAAGGGGGCCCAGCATCACGACCCAGGCAGGGTGGAGGGGTTTGATGGGATGCTTGCACTGCGCTGGCAGGGCCGTTGAGTGTGTGTGGTGAGAAGCGAGGGGTTATTCCAGCGGGAACCAAGCAGCGGAGCCAACAGCCAAAGTCCCGTAGGTGATCATGTCGGAGGGGGTCTCCCCTTGGTAGTCAGTCAGTGACAAACCCAACACGGGCAGGACCACGCTTCAGCTGCAAAACACAAACCAGGGAAAGCCGGAATTTGCTTTGACCATCCCTTTGGCAGAGCATCCCTCTCCCCATCACCATCTCACAGCAATCAGTCATCTCCTCCCCACCGTGGATCCTTGGGGCAGGATCCCACCTGCTGTGCAGCCTCAACGCTGGGTTAAGCCCCATCCAGCCCTCCCTTCCCCATCCCTGGAGCTCACAGGGCTTACTGCGGTAGGACCGAGGGCGCGCCGGATCTGTGGAAGTGGACAATTTGCCATTTGCCATCCCGGCGGTGCCAGATGCGGGTCTCCTCGGACTGGGCAGTGCGGGGGATCCCTCCGGCGTCCACATACTGTGTGATGCGGATGTAGGCGATGCAGGCGGACTCGTCTCCCATCAGGTGGATGTGGGGGTTTAGGATCGTCGTGTGCACGGGCTTGCTGTTCCGAGACCACACTGGAGAGGGGACAAGCACAAGGGGATTTTAGGCAGGCAGAGGAGTTTGGGTGACCCTTGCCCAGGGTGGCAGCAGTGTGGGAAGGAGAGATGCCTGTGTGAGGTTCTCTGCTTGACTGGGCTGAGTAAATGCTGCACGGGTGGGTTCAGGACAGGTCCACCTAGAAAGCAGTTAGTGCAATGAATCCTCTGCATGCACCCAGTCCAGCTGACCTAACACCTCCTGCTGGCATCTTCCAGATCAGCTAGAGATGCTCCACAGCCACTCTAACCCTATTCTCTCTGGCAAGCTGATGGAGGTTAAGACAGGCCCATGGGAGGTGGGAGGGTTCCCTCAAAGAAAGGGAGCTACTTACGGTTTTCAAAGTAGAACCGGTGGAAATCCAGGCCTTCCACGAGATTGCCCAGAGCCTCGGGCTCAAAGGCTGTCATCCCAGGGTCACACATCTTCCTGGGGAGCCAGGAAGGGGAGATAAAAAGGAGAGGTTATCTCACTGCTTCTGGCAGGAGAGCCTGGAGAACCTAAACGCCTGGTGTTCAGGATGGCTCTCTCAGCCTGAGGCTGATAGGTGTCTGCACCAGCAAGTAATTCTTGCAAAAATCTGGCCACATCTCTGCATTCTGAATGAAGCACACCCCACCTCGCCTCCAGCCTCTGACTATAGGCAGGACCCCAACAAAGCAGGGTGCATTCTCCATCAGTCACCACCTGCAATTAAACCTCCCCAAACACTGCCATCTTCTTTGTAAGAAAGGAAAACAGCAGGTAAAAAAACCGTATTACCTACTCCGTATCAAAACATCCCTGCTGTGATCATCTGAGGCAGTGATGAAGACCTGCACTCACTCAGACATCGCTAATTAAATCAGCTTTGGACACAGAAGACATGTACTCTAAACAGCACCAGCTCAGTGAGCAGAAAGCAGCTACGCTTCAGAAGAGCCTGTGGCAATCTGGCTATAATGGATACTATGGATGCAAAGTTCCTTCTTCCACCATAAATCACGTTTACAATTATTATTCCTCTTTCTGCAAACCCCAAGATGGGCTCATCCACGACAGTGAGACCAGAGAGCTATGGTCAGCTGAGCACAGGAGCAGCATCAGGTTTTGAAACTGATGTCCCCTGCTTGTCTTGGATGATCTCCATGTGCCCCCGGTCATGTCAACCTGCCCTGAGCAACAGTAAAACCTCCTGAGCAGCACTGTCAGAGGGAGAAACCCCGCTCTGGGAGGCTGAGCCCCCACCCAGCCCAAACCCTCGCTGGGCACACTCACGTGTAGGACTCGAAGTCGCCATTGCTTATTGCTTCGATCAGCTGCTCTGTGACTTTAATGATTTCTTGCTTCCGTACTTTTGGTTTAAAGATAAAAGGAAAACAAAAGGAGAAAACACAGCAGAAGTGCTGGTGTTACCATACCGGTGAGAGATCTTTATCTCATCAGAGACAGACTGCAGGAGGTTGGGGGAACTTTGGAAACTGCCCAGGGAAAAAGAAGGAAAGTGACTGGAAAGAGAAATGTGGGGAAGGGCTCTTCACCCCCATAAAGGAAAGACAGGGCACAACTGAAAAAACCCTGTAATTTCCTAAAGAGCCAAATGATGAGCTGCCCTCAGCCCAAAGGTTGGCACAGGCTGGTCTTGGCTGCAAAGCCTTGCCAAGCTGGGACCTTTCATCCTGTGAACTCACAGCAGAGGACAGCCAGGGCAAGCTGGACCAAGGATGCTCTCACCTCACTCTGAAATGGGAGGAGAGGGTCTCAGCAGGGAGGAGAGCAGGTGAATGACACAGCCAGCCACCCCAGGAGACACAAGGAGGAACCCCTCAAGGGGCACAGAACTGTGCAGCTGCTGCCAGGGATTCCAGGCACTGCAAGTTCATCTGCAAGAGTGGGTTTGGCTCCCCAGGATGCAGAAGGAACTGTCAGAGGTAACTCTGGGCTTATTAACAAGGCTCTGCTTCAAATGCAAATTGGCATCATGCTTGAATTCTTTTTTTTTTTTCCGTATTGTGACTAATGAAATGAGAGGGAGCGTGTTCCTTGGAGTTGCTCAGAAAGGAGGAGAGGGAGTCCCATCGCTTCCCAAGCACTGCCTGGCTCCATGTCCAGGCTCAGGGAGCCCCTCCCCAGGAGGACAAGTGTCCTGTTAGCAGCTCTCATGTCAGGCCAAAGCCCATCCTGCTTTGTGCCGAGATCACTTCGTTGAGAGACTTTACAAATTAGCACCGATAAATTATTCCCTGGGTTATTCTTAGAAAGCTGCCTCTGGCAGGCAGGCAGGCAGGCGGCAGAGACAAGGGATTTCCCCTGGAGGCTTTTCCCAAAGGGCCGTTTATTTCGGAGAGCAGTCAGCCGGGCTGCTATCCCTGCAGATTTCTGCCATTTCAGGGAACATCCCTGTTTATGGGAGCATCCCCCTCCCTCAACAGCAGCTCGTGGCAGCAACAGCGCTGAAACCACCTGAGGAGTTAAAGCAACCTCTGAAGGGCCCTGAGGCAGTTCGATGGTGGTTTCGCTGTAGCAAATATCTCATGAGGGGTGGGCATGGCTAACAACCCACGGGAAACCCTCTGTAACAACCTCCCCACCTCCCCACTTGCCCCCACCAGTACCTTTGGTGTCTTCATCCTCAATGGTGGTGTTGGTGCTCTCCGACGATTCCTGAGCAAAGAACAGAAAGGAGAGATGGGGCGGTGAGAAGGGTCTTCTCCCCGTGACAGATGGAGCTTGTGTGTTCGACAGCCCCCCGAGTCTGACCCCGCAGCGCTCGACTGTGCCAACAGACAGAAACCAAGGAAAACGCCAGCAGGTCCAACCTGTCCTCAACCACAGCTCTAGGGCAGCATTGCCAGAGCCCTCCCTGACCTCCACTCCTTGTAGCCAAAGGCACAAGGGGTGGGCTGTGGAGGGTCTCGTAGGAACGGCGCTGCCTTTCCTACCGACACCTGTGGGGACAGAGACGGGGGCAGGTCCGGGGGCCATTTGGTGGGTTCCTAGGAGCGTTGCCGGAGGGGCAGGGAGAGGGGCTGTGCAGGGGTGGAAGACACCATGTTGACTGTACGATAAAGAGAGAGATGTACAAATTAACAGCGAGGAGGAGCTGGGATGAGAAAGAGGGGACTGTGCAGGAGTGAGAGAGACCACACTGACCGCAGAGTAGGGAGAGAAATGTACAATAAAACAGTGCTTCCAAGACCCACATGGACCACTGAAGGCTGAGACACAGCTCTCTCAAGAAACAGCTGAGCACTACACAGATTTGGGGGGGAGAGGGGTACTGACCCCCTGTCTCTCTCCGGGAGCCCCATCAAGGCAACTCTGCTAGTGGAGCTAGAGCAATGGCTCTGCTAGCTCTTCCCAGCAGAGCCTTGCTTATGTATTACCCAGAAGACCCCGATGTAGGTTGGCAAGGTGTCCCATGACCATACAGTCCCCGCAGAGGCATGGAAGGTGTTTCTCCAAGGCTCCTTGGACCGATGCAGCCTGCAGACCTGAGTCAGGAGAACTGGGAGAAACGGCATGAGAACCCATCAGCAAGAACCAGGGCTGGCTTCCCATCAGCTGGTGGCCAGCAAGTGCCTGCACCAACCCTGTTAATGGGGTTTGTGGGTGATACGGCTTTGAGGATGTTCCCTCCAACCCCGCTGTCCCTTCTTCCCTACCCCGAGGTAACTTCCAAAAACGGGGGAAGCTGGAACATGTGGAGAGGCCCAGCAATATCGGCATTGAGGAAGACGAAGGACACTCACCATTAACTGAACGCTGGAACTGGACTTTCTTTTCTGGAAAAACAAGGAGAAGAGATGGAACAGGAAGAGACACAGAGTGAGAAAGGCTGAGAGCAGCACATGAGAGGCAGCAGCTCCTGAGCCCCCTTCTTGGTCCTCATGGAGGGGCAAATGAAAGGCGCAGGGAGGCAACATGTTGCTCCTGTAGGGACATGCCACTGGATGCAGTGCTGGTGGTGTCGTGCCAGTTCCCTCCCCGTGTTCCTGCCAGCACCCTTCTCTCCTGACCTGCCACAATCTCTGGAGGTGCTCATCCCAAAGACCTGGTTAGTCCAAAAGGGAGTACCCTGGGAGTCACTGACCACTCTGGTGGCTTTGTGACCAGCCCAGCAATCTCACAGGAACAGGAGCAGGATGCTGAAAAGCTAAGGCAGCTCCACCACAGCCCTGTGCAGGAATGAATGCCATACTAACCTCTACAGACTCTGGATCTGTTCTGGATGCATCTGCTGATGGCACTGACTAGTGTGGAGACACCCCATTAGTTCTGGACCTAGACCAGTAAGCTGGCAGTTTTAAGGCCAGCGTGTCTACTGCTGCTCAACCCTGCAAGGCATGCATACTGTGTGGGAAGCTGTCCTGAGCATAGATTCAGTGTTTTAAATCAGGACAAGTCTCCTCCAAAGATAAGACCTTACACATGCACATTTGTCTCTACCCTTGATGACTACCACTAGGCTTCAAGATTTTTGGATTGGATGATCTCCTAGCCACATTTCTGCTTGTAATCTCAAACTGCTTCTGGACTCTCCTTCCCTGCTGTGCTCCGTTCCCCATCTCCATTTTTAATTTAGCCAGGAGACAGCGAGAGGTGCGTGCTGACCTTATATCCTTTCAGCACCTCTGGCTCCCAGGGAATGAAACCCAGTGGGTGTCAGGGAACACCAATGTGCAAAAATCAGAATCTGCAGTGCCAAATAACAAAGTGTTGTACCAGTATATTTAAAAAGGCACCAGTTGTGCCCGCCCTGCGAGGGGAAAGCAGCACACGCTGTACAAATCTTTTGGAAAAGTCCACAGAGCAGCCCGTTAGGGAGCATGAGTGGGCTGCAGCATAAAAACTGCTCATATCCATTCCCCCTCGTTGCTCCTTTCACATTCTGACTCCCACCAGCATCCTCACTGAGTTTCCCCTTCTGTCAGTGCAGCTCTCCACTCCCTCCCATAGAATCAGGAAAATGGTTTGGGTTGGAAAGGACCTTAAAGATCAGGCAGTTCCTAAACCAGGTTGCTCCAAGGCCCACTAACCTGGCCTTGAACACTTCCAGGGATGGGGCATCCATAGCTTTTCGGAGCAACCTGTTCCAATGCCTCATCAGGCTCACAATAAAGAATTTCCTCCTTATATCCAATCTAAACCTGCCCTCTTTTACTCTAAAGCCATTCCCCCTTGTTCTATCACTCCATGTCCTTCTCCAGCTCTCCTGTAGCTCCTTTAGGCATTGGATCCTATGCCAACACTCGCCCCTCCTTCACTGAAACAACAGATGTCCTAAAGGGCAGAGTGAGCTGTGGTATTTCAGCAGGAACCTCACAGGAAAGGGAGCCGCTGGAGCTGGGCTGTCTTCAGGAAGGGCTGACAGCTTCTGCTACCCAAGGACATGAGACGGGGCAGAAAACTGCAGAAGTTTCAGACGCAACAGAATGCAACACAAAGCAGTGACCGCGTCGAGTTTGGACATACAGGAACAGGATGCAACACGGGGCAGTGAGCTCATTAAATTAGGACGGGACAGGATGTGACACGGGGCAGCGATTCCATTAGTTTACAATGGGACGAGATGTGACACTACACAGGGCAGTGAAGGTGTCGTAGCTGCTGGCACCAGAGGACCTCTCACAGAGCCCAGAGCAGGGCTCAAGGGGGATTTTTGGTCCCACGAATTCTTTCAGCAGGTGAGGAACCTCCTCAGGAGGGTGAGTTTCAAGCCCTCTGAGCCTGGGCTAGCCTCATGCGGGTGTTGGAGGGCTGTGCAGGCAGGCTGGAGAGCAGCACCAGCTGCCTGCTGCCCACCAGCACAGCTTTGGGCAGCAAAGGCAGGGGTGGCTGCCTGGGACCTGCCTGCTCTCAGCCCAGTCTCTTACTCCAAATGGGGGCACAACTCTTCCAGCAGTGAACCCCATCACGTGGCCTGGCTTACAGCCTGGCTCTGAGCAGGCAGGACCACTCCCTTCCCACTGTCCCAAACACCCAAGGCAGGTTTCCAGGTTCCTGCCTCACTTTTCCAGCAAGAAGGAAAGAAATCAACACCGTTCAGCAAAGTCCTGACATCTGCTGGCTGCCCACAGTGGGCATTAGAGCTTCACCCACAGCACCCAACCTCCTTGTGCCTCCATGAGTGGGGGATTGAGCGTGGGAATGGAAGGTGGGGATGGTTATGCTGAAAGGGACCAACACAAGGACACTGTTGGAAATGAGCTTGCCTCTACCTTGTCTTCTCCTCCCCTACCTTACTGGCCATCTAACAAAGCTGTCTCACCTCTATTTGTTGAAACGGAAGGACAATAAAAAAGCAAATTCTTTCTTCAGAGCTTGTCCACCATCTTGAGAGGAGTGTTGGCTGGTAGACTGCACTTGGGATGAAGCCTCATGATCTGCTCCCTCCTCACCAGCAAGGGCTGAGGATGCAAACCAGCCTCTCTGATCCTGGTCTGAAACCAGACTCTTCTCGCTGAGTTTCAGAAGTCTCTTCACCAAAACTAGTTATTTTGCTACAACAGCAAATGCCTCTTTTCCCAGGACAACGTCTGCCCTCAAAGCTACTTTGAAGTCCAAGAGGAAGCATCATTAGGAAGCTGGGCTGGCAAATGGTCCTTACCACAACACAGAAATTTAAGGCTGTCCCTTTCTGCTGGAGAATTAGATTCAGGACAATGCCTGGTGGAGCCTCTCCACCCATCAATCTCTCCTTTTATAGCTTGAAAATGCATCTTCTTTTCACTGTCACCTGTGCTCCAGCAACTTGTACCAAGGCAGCTCTACTCATGGTGTCACTTCTCAGGTGATTCTCAGAGCTGGGACCTCAGAGCAGAAGAGGACAGGCCAGCACTGGCTGGCAGAGAGGCTGTTGGGACTCCCATGGGATCTGCCAGCACCAAACCCAGCAATCCTGTTCTGGGAGTCTCGTGCTAACCTGACACCCTGGCCCAAAGTAAGGTCTTCTCAGAGCCATCAGGGACATCAGCTTCATGCTGCAGAATAACGCTGCACAGCCTGTTGTAGAGCTGAGTCCAGGTCTGGAGGGTTGTGAGTGGTCTCAGTCCTTGCAGGCTTGTCCTGTCCCAGCCACTGGGTCTGGGAAGAGTGGGAGAGAGACATGCCATTTCTAGACCCCTGGCTTCACTGACCATTTGGATTGAGGAGGGAAGAAGCTGGCTGAGGGCTCTGCTCTTCCAAAACCCTGCACCCCTCACAGCCCAACAGCTGGGCCCCTATAAAAGGGCAGAAGAAGGTTCTCTAAGTTCTCCCAACAAAGGGTCCCTATGGAGAAAGGAGAGCAGCTGTACTGCAGTTGGGCTCCCAATTTCTGCCTGATGATAGAGGATGTCACCAAGTCAGCTCTCCTCTGCTGAGTGATTCCTTGTATTCATGAAAGGAACAGGTAAGGAGAGAAAGTTCCTTCCTGCAGGAGGAGTTTGACAGAGCTCAATAACCACTGCTATCCACCACATCTCCGTGTCACCAGAAGAAGCTGCTCAGCAGCAGGATTTTGCTGCCTCCAGGAGCCACCTTGTCCTGGAGAAGAGTTGTGGCCCCAACTCAGAGGGACAGACAAACCTTCAGGCTCTGCAGCCCAAGAACCAAGATCCACCAAGCACTGGCTTGTTTTTAGAGGATCACTAAGCCATTTTGCTCTGTCAGTTCTCATGATGTTCCTTCGCTGTCTGCAGTTGGGCACAGGGGACTGGCAGCACTGCTGAAGGGGTTAAAAGCACCCACGTGTCACCCAGCAGCACATCAGCCCTTGGGACAGGATGGGACAGGAACTGGGGCCAGTCCCACAAGCCACAGGGGGACACATGGTGAGTGAACAGGAGATGGGGCTGCCCATCTCGCCAGATGGCTGCTGTTGGAGCCATGGTTCTGGGCTGCAAAGCTGCCTCCCCTTGTCCCCTGTCCTGGTCCGGCCTCTCCTTTTCCCCCCTCCCTGGGGGTAGCGAGGGGCAAGTGCATTTTGCAGGCAACGAAACAGCAGCGAGATCCCCCCCGTGCACCCCTCCAGCAACAACTCGCTGTGCTGCAAAGCCTCCTTGTGCGCTGCCTGCCCTGGCAGGAGCCCAGCCGGTGGCACCGGGACACACCGGGACTGCC
The DNA here is from genome assembly GCA_035583155.1 of Acropternis orthonyx. Classification (NCBI taxonomy): domain Eukaryota; kingdom Metazoa; phylum Chordata; class Aves; order Passeriformes; family Rhinocryptidae; genus Acropternis; species Acropternis orthonyx. The sequence goes on from JAWWEU010000029.1 coordinate 11,603,206, forward strand.
GGGCCAACAGCTGCCCTTTAAAGTGCAAGGTGTCTCAGGGACTGCCGGCACGGCACGGAGACCCCTGGCACAGCACGGAGACCCCCAGCAGGGCATGGAGACGCTCACCACCGGTATGGCAGAGAGACCCCCACCGCCGCCCCAGCAGCAGAGGGGCAGGCAGGAGAGGGCAGCGGGGAGGGCGCTTACCTTCACGCCGTCATTCTTCTTGTTGCCACCACTTTTGCCTCCTGGAGAGAGGAGGAAGGTGATTAGGAGAGCCAGGCAGGGCACCAGGACCAGGAGGGTGAGGAGCAGCAGCATGGTGCCAGGTGGCAGAGCGGCGGGACCGGCTGGTGGGTTTCGTCCTCTCTCCAGCAACCCCCGGGAGCTCAGGGGCGACCTTGCCAGCACCGTCCTGTCCCACCCCGGTGGCCCTCGGCCAAGGGCATGACCCGTCTCCCAGCGTCACGCCGAGCGCTGGGGCGGCCGGAGCGCTGTTCGGGCTCCGGACCGGGGGGGTGCTGCTGACCCGGCGTGGTGCAGCGTGGAGGAATGGGCTGCCCGCCTGCCGCCCTCTAATTTTAGCCCCATGCTGTCGGGATCATGTGCTGCCGGCCCTGCCGGCCCGACAGCTGCAGCCCGCATTTTGACAATGATGAAAAGCAGGCGCCTTCCTTCCCCCGGTGCCCACCCACGGCTGCCGGCACTGCCCCAGCCCCCCAAGCCACCCCACTCCCCCCCCCTTGCACCCCGGGGACAGGGTGGGATCGGTGGAGCTCAGCGGCACGCCAGACCCTGTCCATCACCAGCCCTGCTATGCTCCTGGCCAGGGTGTACTAGGCGAGCCCTCGGGCCATGCGTGGGATGGGCAGCACGATGAGAGATGCTTTTGAATTTCCCTGCCCTTTGAAGCTTCCTGTCCAACGCCTTTCCCGGCGCGGGGCTGACACCAGATCCCCCCCAGCTGCCGGACTCCTCCAGCCCCCCTCCACAAGTGCTAAATAAATCAGCACGATCTCCACACCACAAATGCAGATACCAGCCCTGCCCACCTGCCGCACCCAGGGCACCTCAGCCAAGCACCGTGAAAGCCCGATCTAACCCCAAACAGCTGCCACCAGCCGGCTCGGCGGCTGCAGGGCTTGGCTGGTGTGTCCCAGCACTGCAGCACCGCGCTGGTGAGGGCTGGAGGTGACAGCGGGGGGATGAGCTCTGTCATCACACGGCTCCGTTTGGTTCCGTGCCTGGGAATCGCCTGTGCAATCCCATCCGCTGCGCGGTGTCCCCCAGAGGTAACAGCTCTCAGTGGGAGCACTGGGGCAGAAGGGGTGGTGGCTGCACTGAATCCTCTCTGGTGCACAGGCTGGGCTGCTGTGCTCAGTCCTGTCTCCTGTGCAGCCCTCGGGAGGCTGAGAGGAAGAAAGAGAGTGGGGAACCCTGCAGGATCAGCATTCCACCTGCCCGGGTAAGAGACCCGAGGGATCTTGCTGCCATCTGCCTGCAGTGGCACCCAGGGACCTTTCCAACATTCTCAATGCAGGGGATGCTCTCCCTGAGCCACAAACATCTCCAGGAGGACACAAAACCAGCAGCTTGAGCTTTGACTGCCCTCACCATCCCCAGCCCCACCCCAGTACAAGCCAGATGGTTGGGCATATATAAACCCCTAAACCACTGGGACCACTGCATTTCAGCCAGACACCTTTTCTCTTGCATCCCAAGCCAGAAGCCAGCCTGGATGTGCCAGGCTCTGACTCCTAGAGGACTACCCAAAACTACACATGCCCAGGGGCACCAGGCTGTAACCTCAGCCTCCCTGTGGCACCCAGCTCTTCAGGGACCCTACAGATTTACCTTGGGCACCCTGTAAGACAAAGAGATGAGTCTCAGGGACAGCACCTACCGGAGAAGTTCCTGGTGGCCAGCATGGTGGTGAGGATGGCTCCCTGAAAGACAAGGAATGCAGAAGGAAAGGGTGTGCTGGACCACAGCTCTCTGCACCCTGCTGCTCCCCCCATCCCTGAGGAAGGAAAGCCCTGCTCAGCACCTGTCCTCCAGCCACCTGGCTGGAAGGAAACTGGCCCACGGACTGATATTCTCCTCCTGCCATCAAAAGCAGCTCTCAGTACCCGACTCCGTATCCCCAGCACCAAGGCATTGGGTTGCATTCTCTGAAACTGCCTTCACTCCAAGATTAAAGGGATATTAAATATCTGTGGGGCACTTTTCAGTCTCATACTACCCTGGCCCTGGATGCAGCACAACCCCGGTAACCGGGTCTGGCAGCTGGCACCAAAGGGACCCACCGGGAGCGGAACTGGATTTAATTGCGACTAAAGCAGTGCTAGCTCAGAGCAGCAGGGCAGGGATTGCTCATGGGAGCCACGCAAAGATCACCACTGCAAAACAACATTCGTAAAAATCCTTCCCCTTTTCCAGCTGAGTCTACTAACTAGTTGCTCAACATATAATGAGATTACTTTGGACTAATTGCTTACAGTAATGGATTACTATTTGGAAGCGTATGCCTGACCTAATTTGATTACTTGTCTAGCTGAAAAGTAATAATAGTTTATAGCCAGTTTCTTTCCTTGATAATCTTGTTAGTAGCCTGCAGCTGTACTCAGGCCTGGAGCACTGATGGCTCCAGTTATGGCACAGGCCAGCGCTGTCCTGCTCTGTGCTTCCGGCTCTGGAAAAGGCATTGTGATTTCCAGAGCCCATTCCCAGTGCCACGCTGCTGGCTGAGGCTCAGTAGCACCTGGGAGATGGGCATTTCAGGGAGGTGCTCAAGCTGGGGATGGTGATTTCAGAAGGGTCCCAACTGTGGCACATGACAGCACCTGAGAAGGGAAAGCCTGTGGGGCTGCTGGTGTGGGTGAGGTTTTGCCTTTCCATGTGTCACTTTATTCCTTTGCTGCAAAGCATCTTGGCTATCAGGCAAAGGGTCTCACTGTGCCTCTCAGACCCATATCCTGTCCCAAAGATGAGCTTTTTTGATACAGACTTCAGTGGGAAAGTCCTCACCCAAGTGTCCAGTGTGGCTCGGTGCTTTCCTTCACCATGGCTTTCTCTGAGCACTTGGGAAACCCAGACTGATGAAGACACCACTGCACTCGGTCCCCTTCTCCCTTCTTCAAAACAGGGTCCCCAAATGCCCATCACCCCCACACCACTGCCCAGGGACACCACCTTGTCCTTTCCCACAGAGAGAACAAGCCCGCCTATGACCTGACCATGCATTTTGAAGCCAACTCGGACAGTATGAGAGTTACCTTCAGCTTCCTCCGGGCATTGAACTTCTTCAGACAGTCCACCGTCTCCTGTCTGTGCATGCATGAGGCCACGGTGGCACGGTGCTGGGAGGAGAGAGACCTGGCTCAGAGCAGTGCTGGGGAGAAGGGGCTCCCCCAGCCCCGCTCTCACATGTGCACACACGAGTGTGATCTCCCGTGGCCCAGGCACGGGCCAGAGCTGCCTGCAGCAACAGCAGCAGATAAAAGTTTAATGGGCAGTGGGAGATGAAAGCTCTGGAGTCAGCAGGATCTGCTCTGGTGGTGGAGGTGTAGGGAGAACTGGCTGCCCACTGAGTTAACCCCTTGACTGACCAGCCACATTTAGCAATGTGCTAAAGGTTTACAGGTGTGGGGCCCCAGGGTTAAGCCCATGGACTCCTCCTGCCTTTAGGAGCTGATTCAGGGTAAGAACCAGCAACTGGAGTAGTGGGATGAAGTGACGGGTGGGAGGATTGCTGCTGGAGTGGATGGATGGATGGATGGATGGATGGATGGATGGACACGAGCCCATTCCCAACACCTTTGAAGAAAGGCCCTCCAGCACAGCACGACACCAAGAAACCAGCCTGACCCCACCAGGGCTGGGAGCACCTGTGTCCCTCCCATCACCAGCTTGCCCAGGGCATGCTGTTTGCATTCACAAGCTTTTCTCTGCTGCAAAACCCCAGGGAAAATGCTGTTCTGAAAGCACTGGAATGAATCATGCCAGGAAACCATCTTCCCAGGATGGAGACGAGAGCTGGCAGCAAGTTTGATATCACACACTCCCCAGTTAGATGTTTCCCCCCTTGTGAACCCTCACACCTCTATACCCTCAGCCCCAACCAGTGAGTGACAAACTCACCGATATCCAGGGGTGTTTCAGAGCCTCTGCTGCCGTGATGCGCTTGGATGGGTTTATGGTCAACATCTTGTTGATGAGATCTTTTGCTTCAGGAGTGACTGTGTCCCACTCAGGGGAGGGGAACTGTCAAAGCAAAGGGACCAGGATGAGGGATGGCAGGAAGGAACAAAAGGAGCAGAAGCCCCTTTGCACTTGGGTTGGTTCTCCTGCAACTTGAGGTGAGTTGTTAGCAACTGGAAAGAGCTGTCAGGTGGAAAATTGGAGAGCAGAAGTGGAAGAAGAAAGCTGGAAGGCCCAGGACAAGACCTATCCATCCTTCAAAGTGGCTCTGAAACCTGGTAATATGCAACCAGGACAGAGGAAAGAGCCTTGCTCCCATATGTCTGAATCTGGCCAGGCTGCTCTTCTAGAGCAGCAGGCTGTAAGGCAGGGACAGCAGGAGAGAGGGCAGACTCTGAAAAGGGGGAAGACAAACCCACTCACATCATAAGCCCCAGCCTTGATCTGCTGGTAGAGTCGGTGCTGGTCTTCATCCCAAAAGGGTGGGTACCCGACCAGCAGGATGTAAAGGATGACACCTGCCCAGGAAAGGAGATGGAATCAGTGGGAGAGAATTCATTGCTAAGGTAGGAGCAGACCCTGCCTCAGGATTGGTGAAACTCAAGCAGATAAACAGAACTTAGGGAAACATGAGGATTTGCTCACTGATTAAAGAACAAAAGGCTTGTCGGTGGGTCCATCTCAGTGCTGACTGTCTCAGCACTTGGGGAGGCATGCAGAGCATTAAGTGGGTGCACCGGCAGGGCTGTGGGATGCCTCTCCCCATCACAGGTGGATAAGGGCTCCCCTAGAGCTGCAGTTGCATGGAGTCACTGTGGGACTTCACCAGCACCACAGCGGAAAGAGCCGGCATCTCCCCTGACTGGGAACTTTGGGTACATACCAAGGGGGGGCTGATCCTTCCGAGTAGGGTGCTGCTGGATGGAGAGAGAGGATGCTGCTCTGGGGACAGCCCAGGGTAACGAGCCACTTCTTGGGTAAATCCTCCACCCTGACCTTACCGAGGTGTGTGTGTAACAAATGCAACTCGGGACGCGCTGGATGAACAGCCCACCTCATCCCGCCCAGCCCACTCCCTGCATTCCAGCCCTGGTCTGACTTACCGCAAGCCCAGAGGTCCACGGCTTTGCCATAGGGATCCTTCCGGAGCACCTCGGGGGAGAGGTATCCCGGGGTGCCAGCGAAACCTGGGACAGACAGCCTGTCACGCCCTGCCAGCAGGCAGCCCCATCCCCACGCAGCTCACCAGCAGCGACTGGTGCCCAGCCATGCACAGCGAGAGTCCTGGCACATCCTGACCCAATGGGACAGGCACCCTCCTGCCAGACACCTCTGTGACTCCCAGGGCAGAGCAACGTGCAGCTTTTTGCCACAACCAAATTCCAAGATGGTGCATAAGGCTGGAGCGCTCTGATGTGCACCTCCAGCACTTGGAAGAGGCTTCCCTCCCCACCCCGGTCTGCCCCTGTCGCTGGTTTGTCCATCTCACCAGGACATCTTGCTGACTCACAGAGACCCTGTGGAGCTGCTTGCCTCTGCCCTGGATCAATACCGAGCTGCTTCCAGGGGCACATCTGGAGCCGTCAACCTCCCCACCCACTGTGCCTCTTGGGCTGGTGCTGCTGGGACGCTCCCATAACCTGGGGCTCAAGTCCCCGGGATGTGTGTCCCAACCTGGAGCCCCCCTGATCAAACATGCCAAAGAAAGCTGGAGAAGCCCCACCTCGGGCCAGTCCCACTCACCAAACCATGCTTGCTGGTCCCCCTCCACCTCGATGGCGAGGCCGAAGTCAGCCAGCTTGACAGCGGCACCCTTCAGCTTGGATGCCAGCAGCAGGTTCTCGGGCTGGAGGAGGAGATGGGCGTTGGAGAGGAGTGAAAGCCCCACCAGGAGATCTACTCTTGATGTGGGGGGACCTTCCCAGCACAGCAGAGAGGAAGGGCTCTGGATGTACTTCCCAACTGTCTTGTCCTGCTGTGTGTCCTGTTGTCCCTGGAAACTTAGAGGACCATGGACCTCAAGGACCTCCCTCCCCCCTCTCCCTTGTGTCGTTTCACCCCGGAGTTAGTCTCTGGCTCTGTGGCTTTGCTGAAGCCTTACACATGTTCCTCCCTGCTGTTTCAGCGGCCCTGGAGTACTCCGGGCATTGCTCCACGGGGTTTTGCATCACAGATGGGGTCGCCCACCCTCCCACAGGCACTCCCCCTGTAACTCTTACCTTCAGATCCCTGTGAACCACCCCCATCTGGTGGCAGTGCAGCACAGCCTCCAGGATCTGCTGGATGCAGTGGCTGTGGGAGAGAGGGGAAAGCTCACACAAGTGGCCGGTAAGGCAGAGTTTTGTCAGACACTTCTATTCCACAGCATTTCACCCCTCTGCCCCCCCTCCCCATCACGCTGACCCTCAGCACAGCTCACTATCTCTCTCCACCAAAACGCACACATCCGTGGGGAGCAGTTTTAACCCAGTAAGATCCCAGCAGAGCTGCTGCACACCTACTGATGCCAAGCAGGAGCATGGGGGGCTACAGCTGAGCCTGTGGGGTCTCCGCAGGAGCAACACTGGAGTTGGGGAGCTGGAGACCAGCAGTGGAGCTGCAATGCCAGCCCAGATTTGATCTCCAAGCCCAGGCAGAGCAGATGTGCTCTGTGTAACCTTTGCTCCAGCCCTGTTTCCCTGCTCTGCTCTAATGCAGGTGGCTCCTGCTGCGTCTGCTTGCTTTATATCTGGTTCATTACATCCCAGCTCTGTTGCGTGTGTGAGACAGGAAGGAAAAAAGACAGAGGTGATGATCACTTTTGCTCCAAAACAGCTTGTGTGCAAGGCAGAAGGTCTTTATTTACATGTATTTTATTTTATTTGTATGACACTAATCAGTGGATGGGCTGTAAGTGGATTCAGTGCAGGCAGCCCATTAAATGAGATTGTTTTCTGCCTAGGAATAAAGGATATTCTCATGCAGAGAGGTACTGTAGAGCTTACCAGCCTTTTGGACACATATGTACAGGCTATGCTTAGCCTGGGGGCAAAGCCAAGAGGCACGGTGGCATTTGGAGATTGGAGAGGGACAAATAACGTCTCCTCAAAAAAATGAGGCTAATGCTGTCCCCTGGGTAAGCTGCAGGGACAAAAGGGTTGGCTGAAATGGCACCCAACCCCCTGGCTCTGCAGTAGGGTACCTGGAAAGTGCCAGAGGGAGCGTGGGAGGGAGCAGAGCTTGAGCACATCCTCCCACCCAGCATGTCTTCACTGCTCCTCCTTAGTGCTTTCAAGTGGTAAATGCAAGAAATTCTCACAGACAGCTGGAATGGACCTCCAAGGGGAAGGGCTGAGGACTGTGGGGTGTCTGTGTTATCACAGCCCTGGCTGGGAACCAGTCTGGTGTTGGGCTTCCTCTCTGCCAGCCTGGAGAGGCCCAAAGTCCCCAGCCCAGGGAGCCCCAACAGCGTGCTCCTTTGCAGGAAGGTCAGGTGTGGGCTACCCCATCATCCCAGGCAAGGAGGATGCTGCTGGCGATGGCTGGGAGCCATCTGATTTGAGGAGGAAACCAGCTCTATGGTAGCACATGCACTTCTTGGCACAGGAGTTGAGTGAGTTAAAAAGAGCATTTTTGGAAGCCTTTTTTGCACCACAGTCCTGGTTTATGAGTATGTGCTGCGGAGTGGCTGTAAAACAGCTCCCATCATCGAAAGAGCTCATGCTGCAGAGAGCCAGACATGTAGGACCCTGGGAGGGAGCAGCTCACAGGAGAAGGGGACATAATCTGTCCCCTCCACAGCCCCACGTGTGTCTGTGCTCACCTGGCATCTGCTTCGCTGTAGTACTCCCTGGCCACAATGTCCTCAAACAGCTCCCCACCAGTGACCCTGCAAGAAAACAGCAGGAGCTGGATTGACCGACAACACCCTTGGCCCTGACAATCCCGCCCCCAAAATGTCACTGCACAGTGGGGACAGCCGGGGGCGCAGGACAGGGACCTGCCCTCTGCCCACCCTGGGGGACTCAACCTTGGTTCAAACCCAGGCTGCAGGAAGGGCTGGGGTGAGGTGGAGAATATGTCACCCTGGGGGGGGAAGCACAGAGCTGGTGATGGGTTAGGGGATGCATCGAAGCATTACTCACAGGTCAAATATCAGGTAGTGGTGGCCCTCTTCAGAGATGCTGTCATGAAGCCTCACTGCAGTAGAGACACAAGGGTTATGGGGTATGCCTGGCTCCCACCCAACTCCCCAGGAATGCCTTTGCTCCCCTTTGGTGGGCACAAGAAGGAGCTGGGGAAGGGCACAGCGGGGCTATTCCTCCTCCCTCCTCCTCTCGCTATTGCCACTGGCTGGGTGGGGGCCCTTCTCACCAGGAGACCCCAGCCATGGCCATGGGACAGTGGAGGGAGGCTCAAAGGTCACATCCAAATCAGGGACTGCCTGGGGCTGTGTCTGGCCGAGGTTCCAGGCAGCTGCTGGGCTATCTTGAGCACTGGGCAGGCTGCAGGCATGGGTGTCCCCAGCCCCATCAGGATTAGTGCCTGGGCACAGAGAGAGCTCAGCAAGGTGCTGGGCTGACAGCCCTGGCACCCACAGGGCTCTTCTATTTTCTGCTCTTGACCTTCCCTTTCTCCTTGGGAATCTCCACGGGATGAGTTTCCCCATCTCCTGGAATCTCACCCCGCTCATGGCACCGAGGGGCACCCTCTCTGCTTGGGCACACCTCGCCAGATACACCCCGGTACAAATCTGTCACCCTGCAGCTGCATGCTGGTTATTCAGGCTCAGATCCCTGCTCACAGCTTAGCAGGTAGGTGTGCAGGAAGGGGGTAGGCACAGAAACAGGTAGGATGGATAAACAGAGGCTGATCCAGTATCCTCTGTCCCCCACCTTGTATATTGTTTGATTCCCTTGAGGCTGTAAATATTTAACCCTTTCTGGTTTCAGCCCAGTACAACTTTCAACATCTTTGAGAATGTTGGGAATCAGGCATGAGAAAATAAACATTCAGGTGAGTGAGTTTTTTGAGTGGGAATTTTTACTCCCAGCCTGTTTTACTGCAGCTAAATCAGCTGAGCCTATATGGAAACATCCTCCAGACTCAGTCTGCGTCAGGGGAGATAACAAGCCCCAACCAAGCACAGACACTGCACTGTATTGCTCTTATCTCCCAGGCCAGCAAACATCACTTTGCCGGTCCTTCTCCTGTCTCCAAGCTCCATGGGCAGATCCAGCGGCTGCCAGGAGCAGGCTGCCAGCGGTGGCACCTCACCCAGCCAGGGCACAGGAGGTCTGATGAGCTGAGCAACATCTTTCCTATTGGTCTCTCTTGTGGTCTTGATCACTGACACAGCTTTCTCGTTCTATTTCTCAGTCATCCTTCCCCACTGCTGGCCTCTGCAGACATCCCCTGTGCTCCAACATCTGTCTGCTCCGTTTTTCTCTGACACAATCCCAGCTTTTCTGCCTTCCTCTGCTGGAAGAAATGCATTTCCTCCTGTTTCATCTCACCTGGGAGGAATTTGGGGGTATCACGCCTGGGATCCCACAGAAGCCAAAGTGTTCTCAGGGGGATTAGGTGAGTTTGATGTGGATAGGGCCAGCAAAAACAGAAACAGATGATCCAGATACGTTCCTTGCCTGGGGAAGTCCCAAAGCCTGTGGCTGCCAGGAGCTAAGAGGGTATAAGAGGGAGCAGCTGCTCTAAATATAACCTGATCCTACAAGTATCTGTTATTGACCATAGTCAGAGAGAGCTGTGCTGGCCAAACCACTCCAACTCAGCGCTGGGAGCCAAGGCAGGAGCAGGACACAGCTTTGGGACTGTCAGTGGGCAACAGGTAGCTGGACTCAAAACTGCAGAGCTGCAGCCAAGGTTTTCCCAGTAAAGAAAGACTTCCCGGAATGGAAACACAGCTTTGGGAAACCACAGCTCTCCCTAATACATCACCCAGCACTGTGGATGTACTGCTGGATCCTGGGGACCTGGACCTGCCCTCAACTGCCTGCGCACAACTTTCCATGCAAGGTTTTCCAGCAGGCACAGTGCAGAGCACAGGTTGGCTCCTCCAGCAACTGCAGCATGGCTTTCCCGTGGGAAATGGAGGGGAACCCATGCAATCCCATGGGAGATAGAAGGACTCTCCCTCGCTGCAGGGTACAAGGAAGAAGACCGCAAAGCCCTCCACAGCTGGGATGCTTCTCCCAGTGAGGGCTGGAGAGGGTTGTTCTGCCTCATCCCGGCAGCAGTGCCTCCCCTTCCTCACGCCAGGCTGCTCTGCAGTGGCACAGCTCGTTCCAGCTCCTGGGTGGGTAATGAGACGCCTTTGCTGCACTGAAGGGGAGCTGCGAGCCCAAGTTTCCAGGCAGCAGGAGCAGTGGAGGGGCGTGAAGGGAAAGAGGGTGTGGGGTAGGGAATGGGGGGAGGAGAAGAGCCTCCGGAGTATAAATAGCAGCAGATGGGGCTTGTTAGCATCTCATGCTGTTAACCCCTTCCAGCCCTTGCAGCAGGGATGCTCTGAGTCTGCCAGGTCATGGCCAAACACCGAGGGGTGGTGCAGGAGTTGGGGGACAAGGCATAGTGAGGGGTGAGGTGTTTCTGTCCTTGGAAACCTCGCCAGCTCCACAGGCAGGTGATGGAGAGGGAAGGGAGGAAGACAGCCGTTGGAAGAGCTGCGGCCAGGCCGGGAAGCTGGAGACCTCCAGCTGCATGGCCCAGCTACTATCCTGCAGGTCTCATGGGGCGAGTTCCTCAGGTTTTAGTATTTCTTGCTATTCGTGCATTTGCAGTGTGTTTCCTTCATGTCTTGGCAATCCCCACATGTGTTTTGGTCCAGAGGGGATGCTGGACTCCCCGGAGGGACCCCTGCAGTGCAGCTCCTGGTGCTGCCAGAACAGAGCCTGGGGAATCCTGTGGGGTCCGGCACCCCAGCAAGGCAGGGGAGACCTGCTGTGCAGCCTTGTGCTGAGACAGATGGAAGCTGACAGTCCTTTTTTCAAACTGAAATATTTATGGGACAGGAGCCACATGGTTGGTCCCAGTGGCCCTGGATCTAGCTCCCTGGATCTGCTGCAGCAGCTCCTGGGGAAGGGACGGATCCAGGTCACCGGAGCAGTGAGGGGGCCAGGGAGAAGCTCAGCCACAGGGGAACCCTCCCAGCTCCTGACTGTGGGTTGAGAGGGCTGCAGAAACCACCAAATGCTTTCCCCAAAGCTGCAGGATCTCGCTGGGGTCGGCACATCCTGGGGTGCAGCAGAGCGAAGAGGGAGATCATCCAGACTATCCGCAGGGACCAAGAGCCTGCATCGGCGTCGCGCTCAGGGATGGAGTTTGGGATTTTTTTTTTTTTTTTTTTTTTACTGCAGTTTTTTCCCCTCCCCTCTCTATCTCCTTCTGGCCTATTTTTGTCTTTTGCAGGGGCTCAGGAGTTTTCCTGAAACAGCTTTTCCGAAGGAGGCTACTCTCAGATGGACGGTCGGTGGGAAAGTCTTCGCTTCCCCCCGCCATCGCTCCTCCCACACGCCCCGCGCTGCTGCTGCTCCGAGCTGCAGCCGCTTTTTGGAGCATGCAGAGGAATACGGCACCCAAGCGGGGGGGAAGAGCAGTAAAAATAGCCCTTTGCAGCCTCCCGGGGCTCCGCTTCTCCCTGAGGGAGCTATGGCCAAGTGGGTTAGTCAGGACCTACTTCAATCCCCCCATGCCTGGTGGGGGCCTTTCTTCCCGTGACCCCGTTTGGAGATGGTGCTTTCCCATGAGGAAGAGGAGGGATGGCTCTGTGGATCAACAGGGCAGGCTGCGACCGAGCCCCTCTCCTTCTCTGCGATGGTGGCTGGAGCACGAGGGAAGGACAGACCATCCACGCTGCTGCAGGCAGGGCTGGATTATTGATGGGGACGCCCCAGCCCTGGCTGGGACATGGAAGGGCAGGTGGGCAGCGGAGCCGGGCACGGAGCACCAACAGCAAGGGGGTGCAGGGGGCGCTTACCAATGTTGGGGTGCTTCAGGAGGCGGCAGATCCGAGCTTCTCGTTCCAGCTTCTGGTGATCTGAAAGAGGCAAGGGCCCTAAATTAGGATCTGAGGAAGGGACTTAAGTGCTCTCAGCTCCTGCTGGGCTCTCAGAGGAGCTGCCAGCACAGGAAATCTGGGGGTACAGAGCAGTTGGCAAAGAGAAAAGCCATCTCTTTTTTTTATTTTGCTAAAGAATAATGGATTCTGGGACATGTTCAGCATCAAGGCCTGATGGGCAGTATCCCAGCACAGATGCAGGCTCCAGCCAAGTCCCTAAACACTGACGCCATGGGCAGTCCTGGGCTTGGGATGATCCCTTGCCCTCCTCTCTCCCTTCTCTTAGATGAACAATATCTGATCACTTCCCCAAATATCCTGGATTTGCTTGGGTTATCCTGCCAGCAGCACTGTTCCCTTTTCTCCTATTTATCCAAGCACAGGTAATCAGAAGTGACATTTTTGGCCCTGCATGGTACAATTTGAGCAGCTGAAAATAAAGTCAACCAGTGAGAGGTGTCAGGCTTCACTCCCCATCACCAGCATGAGCCATTCCACATCAGGACTTTGCTCTCCTACATTACAAAACCCTGGCTCTGAAAATGTGCTTTGCTCTGGTGCCTGTCTGCAAACAGGCAGCACAGGTCCCTTCCCTGGCTTTCAGCTTGGGAATGTGAGACAATGGAGCTCTGGGTGAAGCAAGTTGAGCTGAGCCAAAAAGTTCTCCACCTTGGGGCAGCTCAGAATGAATCTGCAAATCATTTTGTTTCTTTCTTCCTCTGCACTTCTCTCTCTGCTCACACCTGACCCAGCCACCCTGCATGGAGGTGCCTGTCTAGAAGCATTCTGTGCTAGCAGGAACTCAACAGCCAGGACAAGTGAGGATATAATTAGGGCTGCTTGTCTCTCAGTGCTATCGCTGCTCCCTTGCAGGTTCACACCCTGGAGTCTCGCTCTGCATCAAACCAAACCTGGGTGTCTCCGTGAAGGCAACACAGCCCCTTCTCTGAGGGGCTGGGGTCTTCCCCAGGGCTCAGTATCTCCATCCAGAGGGAGAGTCACCTCAGTGAATTCTGCAGCCTCTGCTGGAGTCCATGAGCCGAAGGCTACAACAGCCCTGGTGGCCTCGTTCACCTCCCCGATGGGCACAACCTTCCCAGGATGGGATGGGGTGGCAGGGAGAGGTTGGGGTTTAGACTGTTGCTTATCACAGCTGAAGTCCATTGCAGAGATGGTGACAGGGATAGGCTGGAGGGACAGTGGGGCAAGCACTTCTCTGGGGAAGTGAACCATGGCTACAGCCCCTCTCCTGTCCCACAAGCCCGACTCCTGCCTGCACCCAAACCCTATTTTTCCTCCAAGACTTCCGCTTTCTCTCCTGCTGGCCCCGCTGTGTCAGCAGCCAGGAGAATGTCTGAAGAAACAGACCATGGCTAGCGATATTTTGCAGCTTCTTTCACTTTTCCCCGCTCCTCTCCTCCCTGCCTCCCTGCCCTTTGTTTGTGACACAGCCAGTGGCACATTCCCATGGGACAGTGGCTCCTCGTGCCCCTTTGGGGCTTATCCCAGTCTGGGGAAGTGCCATCTCCCATGCCAGCACTGCAGAAATGAGGGGTTCCAGACCATTTGCAAAAGTTGATATTGATTTCATCTGGCAGAGCAGGGAAAATAGCCCCAGCCAAGTGTCCCTGGGAGGCAGACAGACACAGACCCACTGCAGGGACAGCACAAACCCCAAGAGGGAGTGGAGAAAGGGGCAAACTGCCTGAGAAGGCAAGTGGAGGCAGGAGGGAGCAGGGGAGGGTGCCTCAATCTGCTGCTCCAGGCAGTCCTGGCAAGCGGGAGGCGTTTGCTGCCCACCCTGCTGCCAGCTGGGATACACAGGCAGGAGCCAAGGGCTGAGCCCAGCATTGCACACCCTGCCTGCAACCCAGCCTTCGGGCTCGGAGGAAAAGAACAGCCCACATCCCTGAGGAGGGGCAGGGGTCAGTGTTGAGGGAGCTGGGGAGGCACAGTGTCAGTGCCGTGCCGCTTCGGCAGCACGGTGGGAGGGAGATTGCAACATGCTGGTTTAATTCCAGGTCAGAAAGGAGCTTGTCACCACTTTCTGCATTTCAGCTTTGCCTCCGGAGGTCAGCAGTGGTATCAGGGAGGGTCACCGAGGGAGGTTAATTAAACTCTCCTGGCAGGGTGCTTGCTCCCGGCACCCATCCTGCACTCCCGACAGCCAGGGAGGAGCTGGAGTGGGGACACGGCATCTGCTGCCCCATCCTCTCCCGTCCTCCTCATCACAGCAACTCTGCCAAGTCCCGGAGGGGACCCTGCCCTGGGGCAAGGGCTGGCTGATGGCTTTTCTGGGCTGGCTCAGCTCAGTCTCACTTTAAGGAGCATCCAGGATAGACCCACCAGGACGGACCCGCCAGCACCTCTTCCAGCAGCAAACAACCAACCTGCTCCACAGGAGTGATTAACCAGACAGCAGGGAGGGGAGGAGGGGTTCATCTCCAGGTAGAAATGAAGTCAAACCCCCACTTGAAAGGATATTACAATTGCAGTGAAGTGAAAGAAAACCTGCACCCCCGAGAGTGGGGGTGTGGGGTCAATGAGTGCGCTCTCAGAAGGTGATGCTCCCAAAATAACTGTGCTACCCAGCGCCCGAAGCTGGCAGCGGTCTGACTTGCTGCAAGGCTGTAACCGTTATTCTGCTGCAACGTGGTGGATCTCAGGAACAGAAATGGAGTCCTATGGGACAAATTCCCCACTCTGTAAGCCCTGTTTGCCTCTCGCCTCCCCAGAAACATCCCCAGTGCCTACCTCGAGCAGAGAGCTTCTTGGTGTTGATGATCTTGGCTGCATACTCTTGTCCTGCCAACACCTTCACGCATCTCCGGACAATGGAGAAAGCACCCCTGGGAAGAGGAGAAGCCAGAGAAAGGTGAAGGGTGTGGTGTGGGCAAGGGCACAGCTCAGCCCTGAAGTAGCTGTGGGGCGGGGGGCAACCACAGGCACGGGGATGAGAATGGGGATGAACATGGGGATGTGGGTGCTGACTGAGAAAGGGACTTGGAGAAAACATGGAGGGGTCTCAGTCAGCTTCCCTGCACCACTGTCCTTAGGGAATGATGGGTGCAGGCACATGCAGAGCTAGGGATGAATGTGGGATTCTTCCCTCCATGCTCCTCTGGGACACCCCAGGCGTCGTGTACCTTTACTCCTCCTTCTCCCAGCTCTGCCCTACCTGTCTCCGGGAGAAGAAGGGGCAGTGATTAACTGGGGGGGGCACTGGCTCCTGCGGGACACTGCAATGACTGCAACTGCCACAAAGCTCTTGGCCACTGCACTTCAGTCTGTGTGGCTCTGCCTGCTCTAGACCTTGCAATCGCAGCAGCACTTGGCAGCTCTGAGCAGTGCCAGGACGCCCCAGCTGCAAAACTGTCACCTGGGCGGGGACAGCCCAGGGGACCCTGTGAGCAAGGACCACTGGAGCCAAGCTGGACAGGGACTGATGCTGCTGTGCCTTGCACACACATGAGCCAACGGGCAAGGCTCTCCTGGGGTCTGGCAGGCAAAAGAGCACGGGTGCTTGGGATGCTCCAAAGACTCCCCTCTGCCCCCTACCCCATATCCCAAGCCCTGCCAGCTCACGGCGCACTGCCAGTGCCGGTATGATGCTGAGAGCTGCGGCACTGCACACACACGAACGCATATGCACATTCCAGCCACGCCGAGCACAACCTTTGTGCCAGGTTTCCTTTCCTGCCAAACCTTTCCAATCACTAAAATAACAACTATCAAAAGCAATCCCACCTCCTCCCGCCCCACCTTCCCCCTGCTCCCCTTCCCCCTGCTCCAGCTCCCTGCCGGGGAATAAAAGGGCACGGGGCTTGCAAGCAGCGGAGGATAATTGATTTACCGGAGGGGGCGGGTGGAGACGGGCAATTTGGGTTTGAATGTGATCTTTAGGAGAGCAGGGAGCAGCGGGTGCGGAGGGATGGGGATGGAGCCCCAGCAGAGCTGGCAGCCCACGCGCCCAGCGCGGAGCATCGCTCACGGCACGTGCCGGGCAGGAGCTGGGGGAGCAGCATCCCGGTGCTTCCCAGCTTCCCCATCCTCGTGTTTAATCCTGTCTCCTGGAAGAGCTGAGCTGCTAATATCGCTGAATCCTGCGTGGAATTAATTGGAAGGGGGAGGCAAAATGCTTCATATCCAGCTTGCCATAAGGTGGGGAGATCAGAGCCATCGGCAGTCCTGCAGTCCTGCTCTCCCTGTCCTGCTGGGAAACCCACATTTTGTGGGGTTTGTGAGCTCCTGTGGATCACTGGAACTCATCTCTATTTTTTCTTCCCTAAAGACATGTGTGATGCTTTTGTAGTGGCAGGATAGTCTGCAGCAGAGAGTGTAACAAGCAGGGATGCCCTCCTTGCCCAGCTGGGGGGTTTCTACACCAGTCACACAGTTTCACTGCAGAACCCAGCATGAGGCTGGAGGGACATAGATGTCTAGATCTACTGGAGGCTGGAGATCCCCAGCCAGTCCTGGTCCCAGTGCCCACGGCCACTTGCTCATCTATTTATTGGTCCATACAGCACAAGAAAGACCTTGTGAGCCTGGAGGGTGGGTGGAACATGGAGCGCTGGAAGCAGGTGCAGGACACCCAGAGGTACAGGATGCTTGCTGTAGCTCCATCCTAGTTCCAGTCAGGTCCTTCAGTGGGTCTGTGCTTGCCAGGAACACCCCCTATTGGGTGTTTGACCCTCAGCCAGGCTCTACTCCCTATGCCAGGCTGCTCTTTTGCTTCTCAGTCCCATGTGGGATCTTTCCAGCCTAGGGGAAAAAATCCCCCCCTTCGCTCCATCTAAGTCCAGTATCTCCTTGCCAGCAAAGGCAGGCATCCCCTTCTGCACCAGGAGCTCATGAGGCTGCGTGGGCAGTGCTGGGAATGCCAGGCAGGGAGCTCAGCCCCCATCTTGGTGCAAAAAAAACCCTCTGGAAGGAAGGAATCATGTCCTGTTCCCGGCCATGGACAGCAACATGTGTCCCTTCTCTCCCAGGTCAAGTGGGTCTTTGCATGGGGATCACCACAGCTCTGGTAGGAGCTGGACTCCCATCTCTGCCTGGCTCGCGTGTGACAGCATGTCCCAGTTTGAGCACGGTTTGGGTCCATCACCCACAGGGCCAAGGGTACAGTCCGTGTCCTTGTCGCCCTGCCGGCTGCCAGCACAGGGCAATGCTGGACCCCCAGCGCAGCAGCCAGCCCTACCCGTGCAGCCTTGAGCCCTGGCACTGCTGAGTCCCAGCCCTGCAGCCTCTGTCCCTTGGTCCCCAGGCCAGGCATGACCCCATGCCTTGTCCCCACGGCCTCCCGCCCCCCAGCCCAAGCAGTGGCTCTGCCACCGGGATGCTTGGCTTCTCCCTTTTTCACACCTTCCCTGCCAGCGCCCGGCTGTGCTGCTGCCGCCCTCCCTCTCTTCAACACCTCCTCCTCCTCCGAGGCATTTTATCTCCTTTCTAGAGAGAAGAGTGTGGGCTGGGGATTTTTTGTTCCTCCATTTTTTAATTTTCCCCCCCCTTTTTAATAAGCCCCCTCGCCTGCAGCTCCGAGAGCGGAGGGGCTGATCGTAAGGCTCAACACGGTAATTGTCTCCAGCCTCTCCCTGAACCTGCTGCGGGGGCGGATTTGGAGACGCCGGTGGAGCTGCACTTCATGTTTGTCCTACTCCGGGGGGCCGTGGGCAGGATCTTCTCCCTGTCCCCCGCCGCTGTCCGCCGCCCTCTGCAAGTGCCGGGGGTCGGAGCAGCCCTTCACTTGCTCTGCTTTGCGGGGGCTGCTGCAGGAGCAGGTTTTCCCCAGCCTCGTGTCCCCTGCTTGGAACAGATGCACTCCCATGCTTGGGAGGTGCAGGGACGTGCCAAGGGCTTGTGCTTCACGGGGCAGACTCTGCAAACCCACCCCCGCCTCCCCCTCTCTGCCTGCCCCCAAAGCCCCGTTGTGGTGCTACCATGAGGTGTGTGGCATCTCAAACCCCACCTGGCCTGGGCGTCAGACAGCTGAGGAGGTGGCAAAGGAACAGGGTGGGCGCAGCAGCCTGGCACCCACCACCTCCGCTCCTGCCACACGCTGTGTCCCCCCCCAACAGCCCGCCCCAGTTCCTTGGGGACAGCAAACTCAAGATGGACCCTTTCTGCTCTGAACCCTTCCAGGCTGCTGCTCCCTATCGGGGTCTGGTGTGGGGAGAGCTGTTCTGCCCACCCCTGCCAGGACATCCCCACCCCAACCGGCACCGGGAGCATCTCTCCGGAGGAGGAACGACACTTCCCACGGCGAGCGGCTGCCGCAGCAGAGCAGAGGTGCGGCACTTCGTCCTGATTTCCCTCTCTAAGCCCATGAAGCGGAAATCTCCCCATGGGAAACCGCTGATTTTTGAATGTGCCAGGATGTGCTGGAAACCATCCCAGTGGAAAATCCCCAACCAGCCCCACAGCACCTTGGTTAGCCTGGTGAAGCCCCTAACTCGGGAACACGCCTCAGTGCTGTGGTGGTACCTGCCTCCTCGAGTGGATGGGAAAGCTGTGGGATGCTCCGAGCTGGGGATGCTGCCCCTGAATCACGCTGGGGGTGGGGTGACCGGGTGCAATGCTCACAGGGGCTGGTGAGCTGCTGCACCAGCTTTGCTGCTTTAAATGTGAATGCATTAAAATGCATCTGTCCAGGTGGTTTTACACCACGGTGCTGGGCAGTGCAGGCAGACCCCTAGCCTGGGTGCTCAGCCCTCGGTGTTGGCACTGCATCCCAGATATCTTCAGGAACCCTCCTGGTCCTCCCCCATCGCTCCTGGCCTGTGAACTCCTGTCCACATCCCTGCAGCCACCTCTGCCTAGCCAGGGCCCCACAGCCTCACCACAGGCACCCAGCAGCCACTGCCTCCCCTGCCCACCCCCTGCCACCACCACAGAGCCTGAGAGCCCAGAAAAGCCAAGAAAACTCTGGAAAAAGCAGGTACCACATCCAACCTTGCCACCATCTCCCCGGCGGGTGCCCATCCTCCTGCCCCCAGTGCCAGCTGGGGCTGTCCCCGCCGCAAGGACCCACTCCCCAACCTACTGCACCCTGCCAGCCCCTCGCAACCACCCTGGCACCATGGGAATAGATGTCAGTATTCTGGGATGCAGGGGGAGGGGGTGGGAGGTCCACTCTCCTCCACGGAGCTGCACTTTGTAGCAGCACCCCTGGTGCTGTGATTTGGCTGGAGAATGTGAACAGCCTTCAGCCCTCCCTGTCTCAGTCTCTCCATTTCTCCATCTCTGCCCTCTCCTTTCTCCTTCACCCACGTTTTAAATGCCCACATGTGTGCGGGCACACACTTCGGCACAGGCTGCCCTGCGCCCAGGCAATGCGGGGCTGAGGGGTTGGAGCGTGTCCCTGTGCCTATGGATGGACACAGCTTCCCATCTGGAGCACAAACACCACCTGCCCAGCACAGACACCCAAAGCCCACCACCACACTGCCAGCCACCCCGAAGGGACAGCAGCCACATGCCCCAGATTCACACAGCAGCTCCGAAAAAAGGCAAAGAAACCAAAACAGAGGCACACGCCTTCTCACACTCCTGTGCCTGTTTTGCAGCCACGCGCTGGGCGAGACGCGGAGCATCCCTCTGCACGGAGAACCTGACACTGCTCCACCCTGGGGTGCTCAGCCCTCCCCAGGATTGCCTCGCCGTGCACAGGCATTTCTGTTTGCAGTCACAGGCATGCACACACACGTACACATGCACACACACACAGAGTGATCCAGGCACATGTGGTGACACCCTGACCTGAGGAGCTGAGCCCTCCCTGGCAGGAGAGCGGGGTCAGGCAGGGCTGTGGCTCACCCACACTGGGATGGGGGCACATCCTGGGTCTGTTCAAGATCTGCCAGGATTCTCTGGGGGCTGTCAGGCAGGCTGGGTCTCCTGCAGGACTAGTAACACTGGCAAATCTATACAGAGAAATTCCCTAAAGAAATGTAAGGGACACCCGCTGCTTTGGCTTTCCTCCTCGGCTGTCCCATCCCTCCTCCTGACTGGGGAACTTCCCGAGGGAAGGAGCAGCATCCTTTTTGGGGAGAGGCTTTTCCATAAAAGGGGCAGTCACCCCCTCCTCGGGCAGCTCCAGAACTCTGGGTGCCCCGAGCCCCCAGACAAACACCCATTAGCAGCCCCTGAACTCGGGGGAGGGACAGAGAGGCAGGTGTGGGGCTGGCAGCCCCATCCTCACCCGAGTCTCCCTGCTGATCCTCACTGCATTCTCTCCATGCCCATCTCTTTTCCCCTATCTCCAGCAGTTTCCAGCACTGCTGAGGATCTTTCCCAGGCAGGGCACAGCCCCACTCCAAGCATCCCAGCCCCGTCTCCAACTTACTTGCCCAGTTCCTCAAAGAGCTGGTACTCCTCCGTGAAGCGATTGCAGGTGATGGTGGCCATCCCGAGGGGCTGGAAATGCTCCCTCCCCAGTGCGGAGTTTGGGGCAAGCAGTTCTCCTCTCACTCCCTCCCTCTCCGTGTGCTCCCGGGGCTCTCTCCTCGCCGAGGTAAATAAGGGAATACGTTTGATTGACAAGCCCAGAGATAATGATGAGGGCAATTTGTCTTCTCAGCTTCACAAGCCTTCGTCAGCATCCCCGTCCCCATGGTGACCACTGCTGCCAGAAACGCCCTGTTTCTGTTGCCGGGGCAACTCCTTCCCGAACCCGCCGCCCTCCATGGGGACCAAGGCCCTGCTGGAGACCCAGCCTGGGGGCTGCCCGCGGGTCACCCACCTGCTGCAGAGGGGGGAGATGTCTAAAATACAGCTATTAAAGGCAAATTAAAGGATGTGGCAGTGGTAAAATAATTGGGGCAAAAAGGGTTTCCATGGAAACCGTGGTTTCCATGTTGCAGGAGGATGCTGTCACCCTGGCAACAGCTTACCCCCCCCCCCCCCGCCAAAATAAAAAAAAAAAAAAAATACAGGCCCTGCTGGTACCCGCAGCAGCATTCCTGGGGTGTCCTGGGGAAGATATGGGATGGGAACATACTGCAGTGGGAGGGAGCAGATGGAGCAGAAGTGTGTCAGGAGAAGCTGGAGAAACCATGGCAGGTCCCCAGGTCCCCACACTGTCCCACCTTCAGCCAGGGTCCCTGGGGGTGCTGGTCCTAATCACTCTGCAGGGGAGGACTGGCTGCTTGCTCCTGCTCCCTGCCTTTGCCCACTGGCTCTCCCTGTGGGCCCTGGGGTTCCTGGGGAGCAAGTCCTGAGGGTCCCTCACATAGTGGGGTGAGCCTCTTGACCTGAAGCACAACTAGAGGGGAGCAAAAAAGGCTGTGTCCTGGGGTGCTGTGCCCCTGTGGTGCCCAAGCTGGGGAAGGCAGGAGGGGATTTTAGAGTGGGAATCAGGGAAAGGTCTGGCCACCTCCTCCTCAGACTTTTTGTTGCTGAGTCGCCTCTGTGCTGTGCTGAACAGAAGAAAGCACAAAAAGCATAATAAAGTAGAGTCATGAGGTCCAAGACCTCAGGAAAGGGGTTTCCTTCTGAGGCCCCAGCAGTACCCACTGAGGACCCAGCACCCCCTCCTCTATCTACACCACCCCTTGCACTTTCCACCTGCTGGCCCACCCCCAGAAGAGCTTTCTACTAAGCTTTTGTCCCGTTTCTAGATGATTTTGCAGCAGCAGGACCCCTCCAGTGCCGGAAGAAGCGGCTCCCTGTGCCAGCTGAAGGGCACTGCCTTTGGCAGCTGAGATGGATTGAGTTCCCTTACAGGCTGCCATGGAAGGGTTAAAAGGAAAAGAAAAAGGTTCTAACCAGACAAAAATAGGGAGAAATCTTTGAGAAGGGAGAGAGAAGGAGGAGCGGAGAGGGAGAGAAGAAAGGAGGTGGAAGTGGAGGAGGACAGCAAGTGGCGGAGTGAGGAAGAGGAGGGGGAGGAGGAGAAAGGTCTAATGGCTTTTCCATTAATTGCACCATTACCCACCTTCATCCCCACCCTGCATCCCCACATCCAGCCTCCCGCTCCCGTCTGGTCCAGCCAGACTGCATTCCCAGTGACAGGACAGGGACCCAATTCCCAGCCATGGGCAGGCACAGGGATGGGGCCACGGTCCCCAAGGGTTGATGGCCTCCAGACCCACCCTGGCCATGCCCTGCCATGGGCAGAACACACCAGGCACCCTCACTTGGGGCGAGAGTGATCCATGCCCTGGGGATATGATGGTCCCCAAAACACCGTCCTGCCCCTGCACAAATCCTTCCCATCTCACTCCCATGCAAAAGGGGGTTTCATTCACCACCCCCAGGGCTGTTCTGGGAGGTGGGGACTGCCGTGGGGGCCAGTGCATCCGGATGCTTGTGGGATGGCTCTCCTCCTCCAGCTCTCTGCTGCCAGCCTCCAGCAGCCCCTCGGAGCCGAACGGGAAAAGCCCCCCCACTCCAGAGACCCCCATGGATGCTCGTGGGCAGCTCTGTGCCCCCTCTCCATTCCTGCCCGTGCCAATGTTCGTGTGCCCGTGGGCTCCGCAATGTGACCTGCCCCCCTTCCCGCATCCACCCCCACACTGGCACACGTGTTCAACCCCACACGCGTGACTCTGTGTGCTCCTGTAGCTGGGAGAAGGGATCTGTCCCTTCCTTCCCCACAGAGCCTCCCGCTGCACCCCTGACCCCCACAGCCCAAACCCCTCACCCAGGTAGGGGGTGACGGACCCTGCCTCCCTCCCCAGGATTCTCCTGCCTGGCAGAGACATGGCTCCCCGACAAAGTTTTCTCCCTCCCTCATTTCTATTCAGTTTTTTCCCCTTTTCCTCCACATTTTTCCCTCTGAGGGTAAGGAGGTGTCAGACTTCTGAGTGCTGAACACACTTTGCTTTGCTGATGATGTTTTCCCAAGCAGGAACCGCTGCATGGTTCCTCCCCTGGGTGCCTGGGGACAACCCAAGGGAAACAGGAGCTCTGGGTGGGATGTTCAAACTCTGGGCTGTGGGTTCCCCTGTAGAGAGGAGTAGTCCCAGCCCCCTCCGAGAGGTTACTCTTAGAATGTCTCTGTTCCCGGCCATCCCAAGATTTGCTCCTGCAGGGCTTTGGGAGCCAAGCTGCTCTCCTGCTGTCGTGCTCGGGTCTGGCCACCTGATGGAGACCTTCATCCCCAGTGCTCCTCTCCATCACTGGGCTGCCTCTCCAAAAATGTGTCCTGCCCTCTCCACCTTCCTCCAGCTCCACCTACAGAGATTTAGTTTCTGCATCCCAGCCTGGAGCTGCCCCAGGTCTGATGCCAAACCCCCAGTGCACTGGAATGGCAGCTCAGGGAGGGCCAGTGCGTCCGGGGGTGGGGGCTGCAGCAGATCCCCTCTGCTCCCAGGGGATGGGGCTTGCAGCAGAACCAGCAGGGCTGCAAATTACATTTTGCAGCAATTCCAAAATTACTGGGACAGTTTCACATGCAAGCTGGGGTCTGGGGGATGTTCAGTTGCTGTCCTCTGGGAAGCTGAATTTGGGGTTATTTTTAGGTAAGATTATAAATACCGTGGTAAGAACTGATTTACATTTAGGGTTGTGTTTGCAAACGTGCCCTGTCCCTGTGGGCCCCAGCACTCGTTCCTGCAACCACAGAAAGCTACTTTTGGCTGAGACAGGACATCCTCAGTACCACCTTCTCCCTGACAGCAGAGTCCATAGGCAAAGACTCTCCTGTAGACATGGGTGTGATACTTGGGGACATGCAGCAGGTGCCATGTGACTCCCTGGGGCTTTCATGTGCTGATTCTGAGTGGGGAAAAAGCCTCCAAAACCCACATGTCCTTGGATCCCTGGAAGGAGAAAGGAAAACAGTGCCCTTGGTCCAGAGCACCCTCTCCCCAGCAGGAGATGCTCAGGATGCTCTGTCACCCTCCCACTGTCGCAGTTTGCTGAGATGTCCATCTGCTGTCCTGCTACTGGGCTCATTGCCTTCTCTGTCTCAGGTGGGAGATGCCTCTGGGGCTGGAGACGCTCTGAGGTACCTCCAGTCCTGTCTGACCCATCTCATCCTCATTCCACCCTCATCCTATCCTCACTCCTATCTCCATTCCATCCCAACTCCATCCCACCCATATCCTCATTCCCATCCTATCACACTCCCCAGCCCCAGCCCATCCCATCCCCATCCTCCTCTAATCCTTTTTCCCATCTCCAGCCCATCCCAATTCCATCCATTCCCAGCCCATCCCCATCCCACTCCCTCCAGCCAGCAGCTTGGGAGGCAGCCAGTCTATCCTGACATCGGGTCCCCACATGCATCCCCTTGCCCCATCCCTCCGCAGACCCCCATCCTACACCCAGCTCCTGCTGAGGTTTGGAGCAGCTTGGGGCTTGCCCAGTGCTTTGAAGGGAGGTTGGGAAGGAGGGGAGTCTCAGCCTGTCTATGGAAACACATCTCCCGGGTGCTGGGAGTTCCACCGCCTGAGCATCTCTCCAGCTGCATTAACACCTCAGCAGCCAGAGCGCGCACACGCTCCCAAGGGACTGCAACTTGAAAACGTGGGATTTGGGCACAGTGCTGCATTTTTACCCAGGGAGACCATTAAAGAGCATTGCTGGAATGAGGAGCCCATGTGGCAGCAGCCGCATGTCCTTTCCCAGACTGATGTTCAGGCACAGCACAGCTGGAATCAGTGGTGAAGGACAACTGCTGTCCTCGGGCTGGAGGCTTTGCACTCTCCAAACACCCAGAGATGCTCCTGCCCAGTTCTCCTCCTTGCTTTCAGGGACTAAGATTTTCCTTCAACTGTTCCTTCCTATAAAGACTCAGAATCCAACTTTTTTTAATTAAAATACAGATGACTGCAGATCCACCAGTATGGCCAGACTCCGAACCCGGCATCAGCCCAGCAGATCCGAAACTGGAAAGGAAGCGAGACCAGACAAACCTTCTCATGGGGATATTAGTAAAAGTGAAGGGGGAAAAAAATCGAACATGTTTTCATGGAAATTTCCATTTTTGAAGGAAAAAATAAAAGAAGGACTAAACTTGGATGCATTTATATAAATATGGAAATGAAAGCCGTTTCCTGAGCCTTGTCGCCACCCCACGTCCAGCCCTGCTCTCCTGCTCCCTCCAGCACCAACTCCCCCTTTGCCAAGGTCTGTTCCTGAGCCCCCCGCAGCATCACCCCCTGCCCTCCTCTGGCTCCAGCTCTGCCTGCAGCAGCCTCCTCTTTTTCAGCAAATTGTTGCTTTATTTTCAGCAACCGGTTGGCTTTGCCAAATGGCAGCCTGCGCTGCAGCCCCGCTGCTGACGGATAGGCTGGTGGTGCGCATCCTGAGGGACCGGGCTGGCTGGTTGAGGTAGTTTGAAGGTGTGGAGCATCCTCCCAGGGCTCACCTCTGCTCAGGTGATGCCACGGCGACCAGTCTTCTTGGAGCAACATGCTAAGGGAGCAGGGATGGAGATGGGGCTGAGGGAGGAGCTGAGTCCCCCTCTGAAACCTGTCTTTGGGATGTGCCTGTAGGGATGCGAGGCGGCCGACGGGACGGCACGGTGATGGGTGTGTGTGGAGCAGCGGGGACTGGCACACACACCGCCACGCTTTGGCTTTTCAAACTCCTTCCCAGCTCTACAAGAACAGTCCTCCTCTCTTCTGCCTGTCAGCTGGGGTTTTTTTCCTTTGTTTCTGTAGAAAATCCCAATTCCCCCAAATAATCCAGCTAAGAGTAAGGGGAAAAAAAATACAAATGTGTCATTGCATTCTCTTCCCATCCTCATCCCTCTCTCACACACAGGCCTTGAAAGCACACGGAAAGGTATTCAGTGTTCACGCTGCCAATTGTCACATCTTTCAATGACAGATTTTAAATGAATGTTATTTTGCAAGGGAGAGAGGGGGGGGGGGGGGGAAAGAAAGCCCACACTGCTCATCCAAGAGCTGACAAGTCCTAACGGGCCTCATTTTCCAGAGACAAAAATAACTATTTTCAAAATTCACAGCAGGGCCTTCGCCTACACACGCTGCACCAAGAGAAACCTGTGGGGAGAAATGTAAAACACATTGTGTAAATGGAAATGCACCGTGCATCCAAAACGTTTTTGAAGCTATTTACCCCCTTTCATCCTCGCCAGCTCTCCCGCGAGCGCACGCAGGCGCGGGGACCCGGCGCTGGGTCCGGAGCTGCCCGGCCCCCCTCAATCCGGATGGGCTCCCCACGGCAGAGGTGTTTCCCTCCCCATGCTGGAAGAGCAGTGCCCATCTGTGGTGAGGGGATGTGGCACTGCTGGCAGGTGGGAGATGTCCCCATCGTCCCCGTCCTCCACCGCGGCTTCGAAGTCCTGCAGCTACAGAGCAGCTACAGCAGCCTCTGCGGAGACCTTCTTGAGATCTTCCTTCTGCCCCAGGTTCAGCTGTGGGATGTGGGGACAGGGGCAGCCCTGGCGCTGGGAAGGGGCAGACAGGGGTGGGTGGTTGGTTGGATGTGTAGGGATGCATGGGGAGGAAGATGGGTGCCTCGAGCCATACACCTGGGGGGGGGTCTGGACAGGCAAATTGTGGGTGAAAAAATCTGCTGGGTGGCTGACCTATACAGAGCTCACCAGAGCCTGGGGCAAACCTGCCTCCCATAGGGGCCAAAGAGAATGACCTGAACTTTGAGAGTATCCAACTATGTTTCCATAGGCCACAGCTCCTCCCTCACTGGGGCTGCTCCCAGCCCAAACCAGTGAAGAAGGGAAGCCATAGTCCCAAAGTGAGGTCCCTGTAGCAGCATGGCTGAGTCCAGCCACATCAGTCTGAGGTCTGATATCCATGGTCAGGAATCCATCCTTCCACAAAGAAATAAAATAGGGAAATGGTGTGGTCTTGGGTTTGGGGGAGGCTCTCAAGTTCACAGAGGAAGAGCAAAGGCAGCAGCTGCCTGGCAGAAGGATGAAAGCCAGGAACATGTAACAGGAAAATGGTGAGGATCACCCTGGAGGCAGCGCTCCCTGCACTTCCTCCTGCTCTTGTGATGACCAACATTTAAAGCTGAAGATCGGCTGTGGAGTCCTTGAGGAAAGGGTCTCTCTCTTTGGAAGAGGGTGTGCACGGGCCAGCCCAGCTCAGCACAGTCATACACCGCACCAAGGCACCTCAGCAGAGACCACATCACCCTTCCTTGCCCCCCGGGACCACCTTCCTGCAGCCACCACTCCAGCCAGAGAGGAGAAGGGTTTTGGAGTGAATCCTGGAGCAAGGGAGAGCAAGAGAGCACTGGTGACCTCCCCGTCTGTTCTCCTCCCTCACTGCATGGCAGTGCAGTCCAGAGCTCCACCCTGGCCAGGACGGATTGATGCTGGAGGAGTCTCCATCAGATGCGGTTGGACATGAGCCTGGTGTTCAGCTTGCGGAAGAAAGAGCGCAGCTTGCAGATCTTGCACTTCTTCTTCTTGTTCCTACTTTTCAGGGGCTCCCGGCCGCCTTCCCACTCCTCCCCATCATCCTCGCTGGCCCAAGGTCCCCAGGCACCGCCGTTGAAGTCCGGGTGAGCCCGGGGGTTCTCCGCTGGGTACCGCACCGGGATGGCCGTCCGGTTGTAGTGCACCAACCTCATCAGGAGGGTCCTGACCACATCCGGGCGCTGGTCCGAGAGGTCGTAGCGCTCGTAGGGGTCAGCAGTGATGTTGAAGAGCCACACAGACTTCCTCAGGCCGTCAGTGAGACGCTCCAGGTTCCACCAGCTCCCTGGGAAGTTGGTCAGAGTCTGGGGGGGTATCCAGTCACTGTACCCCGGGTCACCAGTGAGGAGCTTCCACTCCCCAACCCTGATGGAGGCTTGCACAGCTGTGTTCCAGATGCCGAAACCATCCTCCAAGGAGCCATACTTGGCGTGGTTGTACAAGGGGTCGATGTTGTGCAGGATTTCAGTGCGTGGCGACTCCTTGCCCTCACTGATGGCAGGCCACACATTGTAGCCATCCAAGTCTGGCACATTGCTCAGGTTGCCCCTGGCCAGGCTGACCAGAGTCGGGTACCAGTCTGTGATGTGAACCAGTGCCCAGCTTGTCCGACGCTTGCGCTTGATCAGGGGACTGTGGACAAAACCAATGCCACGGACTCCCCCTTCCCAGTACGTCCCTTTGCGGCCCCGCAGTGGCCAGTTGCTCCCCCCGGAGAAGGTCTGCCCACCGTTGTCAGTGGAGAACACGATCACACTGTTGTCGTAATAACCATACTTCTTGAGGGCCCAGGTGATGTTCTTCACTGCCTCATCCATGCAGGTCACCATGGCGGCGTACTTGCGGCGAGCCACATTGCCCATGGAGCGGTAGCGGTAGATGTACTCCTTGGGCGACTGCAGAGGCGTGTGGACCGCCTGGAAGGCCACGTAGATGAAGATGGGCTCCTTGGGGCTGTGGGATGCCAGGATCTTGCTGACGCGCTGGGCGTAGAGGAAGGTGGAGTACTTCCCACTCTGGTCCCAAGCCACATCCTCCCCTTCGTGCAGGTCGTAGCCGCAGACGCCCGGCCCGTCGCAGTTGTCATAGGTGTAGTAGTCCACGTTGCCTGTCAGGGAGCCCAGGAAGGTGTCGAAGCCCCGGCGGGTGGGCAGGCACTCCTTCTTGTAGAAGCCAAGGTGCCACTTTCCCACCATGTGCGTGGAGTAGCCAGCCTCCTGCAGCTTCTGTGGCAGGGTGACCTGGTCAAGGGGCAGGCAGTTGGGCTGCCGAGGGCGGATGATGGAGTGCTGCAGCCCTGTGTGGATCTGGTACCTGCCGGGAAGAGCCAGGAGGAATCAATGGTGATGGGGAGGCAGCGCTGGGTGGGGATGTGATGGCACTTTATGTGCTGAAGACCCAAAATACGCCCAGATCTCCACATCACCCAACCCAGACCCATGAAACAAGCTCCAGCCAGAGACAAGAGAGCTCCTCATCCATCCAAAAGTACCAAAAGCAGATGCAAAAACCACAGAGAGTGGCTCAGCAGACATCTCACAGGGATGTCACTGGCAGTTGTCCCCACTGCTGCCAGCCTGGGGAAGTGGCTGGGCTGTGTTAGGGCTGGGCAGCACAAGTGTGTTTGCAGTGTCCCCCCTGGATGTCCCCATACCTCTCCTTCCCTGCTTTGCACACTCCAGAGCTGCCTGGGACCCCTCAAGAGCTGTCAGGAGAGAAGAGAGGCCTTTGCCTGGATCCCAGCGGGCCCCAGGCAGTAGGTGACCACATCCTGGGGCCCACTCTTCAGCAGCAGATGATCTGGTGGGATCTGCCTCCTGCAGTGAGTGCTGCCCACCCAGCACTGCTCCAGGGAAAGCCCCAGAAGCCCCAGGATAAGACCTGACTGTGAAACTGCAGGAGAGAGTGATGGAGCAGCATCCATCCTGCCCTGGCCAGTGCAGCACTCAAGGTGCCTGCAGGGAAAGCATGGACCAAGGGACTCACAGATGCAGGGAAGAATGATCCTTCAGCCCCACAGGAAATCCCCAAGGGCTAGTGTGGCAGGCACATGGGACTACATGAGGACACAGCTCCTTGCCTGGCACCAAAGCGTCTCACTGCCAGAGACCACCCTCTCCCAAACTGATGTCCATTACCCAACAGCATCCACACTTTTGGCCTTGCCGCTGTTTATCCTGTGTGAAAATCAACTGTTCACCCAGGAAGCTTTCCAGAGAAATCCAGATCCACTGGAGGATCTCTATCATCTGCCAATACACCAGGGGCATCACTCTAGCTGTAAGCTGGGGTTAAGCCCCTCAGAGCTACAGAAAGGACCAAAGGGGGGATACCAGTGGGGTGTGAGCAGGTGCTGGCTTACCTGCCAGTTATCAGCTGGCTCCGGGACGGGGTGCAGATGGGCTGGATGTAGTAGTTCTCCAGCTTCACACCCTCTGCCGCCAGCCTGTCCAGCGTGGGTGTCTGGATATCTGAGCCGTGATACCCGACGTCATGGTAGCCCTGGTCATCAGTTAAGATGAAGATGATGTGGGGTGGCCTGGCAAAGGCGGGAGGCAATGATTTCTCCATGGGGTCCGTGGCCACGTCAGCCACTAAACTGGGCTTCATCCAGTCCCAGGATAAATAGCCAAAGCTGAGCAGGCTGACGAGTGAGAAGCCCGTGAGGGCATAGACGGCCATCCTGTAGCACACTGTGCTGCCTGCCAAGGGAGTTACTGCCCCAGCATCGTCTCAGAGTCACGGAAACAGAAGGTCTCCCCCCTCCTCCAGAAGAGCCCCCCGACCTAGGGGATGGTCCCGGCAACCCCCGCAGCTGGTTTTGCGGGAGCAGTTTCCATGAAGGCACACTCGTGTGTGGACACAAAGAGCTTAATCCGCCGGGGCTGGGTTGCTGCCTTCAGTCAAAAGAAAATAACCCCCGCGCTGCTCCAATCAAACACATCTGCACGGCAGGACGGGCTCCTCGCAGGCACTGACGGCGGCCCCGAGCTGCTCACCAGCGTCCCGAGCGCTGGAAATACTTCCTGGCTGTTATTTCTTTATGAAGAGCTCCGTAAAATCCCTGTCAGAGAAAGTCCACTGGCTTCTCCTCTGCTCCAGCCCTGAGCCTGTGCCCGGCTGTCCGGACAGCTCACTCGGGATGCGATGATCCTTCTCTTTAAACTCCTGCCGAAGAGGGTGCTAAAGTTCAAGCCAGGGGTGCCGAGTTCTCCTCCTCACTCTCCGGGCAAGAGCCGCCCTCTCCTTTTCCCAACCTCTGCTCCAAGGCAGAGTCCCAACATCTGCCCGGGACGTGGTCTAAGCCGCCAGGTTTATGGGGAGCTGCCGGCTCGGCCCCTCCCAGCTCAGCAACTCCAGGAAAAAGCTGGGAAGCGTGCAGGGTCATAAGCGTGGCATTCCCTGATCCCTCCCTGCTTGTACGGAGATGTGTGTGACACATGGGTCAGGACCCTTGGTGGAATGCTCAGCCGAAGCACCCCCCCCCGCAGCATCCAGACTGGGAGGGCAGAGGGAAGGACTGGGTCTCTGGGAGGGGGGAGGGATTGCTGGGGCCAGCTGCCCACACTGACAAGATCACCATTTAAATAAATCCTGAACAGGGGGAAGCTGCAAAAACTTGTTTGAACACTCGCAGTGTTAGTAAAACCACCCGGCTGCTTGCAGAACACTACAGAGTAGTGGGGTGGGTGCTCCTGCACCCATTTTCCAAGTGGGGAAACTGAGGTGGGGAGAGGCCATGGTCACAGACAGGGGCAAGGTTTGATGGGAACCAGCAACTTTTGCCAGTGCAGGGGTACTAATCTGTGCTGAGGGTGCTGGGACAAGGGGCCAAGGCCCTGATGCTTCAGGGGAGGTTTTGGGAGAGGTCAGCAACTCTACTGTGCAGTTCCTTCTGCCAGCATTCATCAGGCACCAGGAAGCCCCCACATCTGGAACACATCGCACCCCCTCAACTTTCCCCAGGGCAGGAGTTGGCCCAACAAGGGAGATTTTGGTAGCACAAACCCTCTCACATACACCAACCCTTGGCAGAGCCAGAGCTGAGCCCTGTGGATGTTTGCACAGTCCCAAGGGGGACCCGAGGGGTCCCAGCAAACAGGGCACCCTGACAGCCCCCCAGCCCACCCAGCCACCCCTCCACCTGCCTTTAGGACTGCAGGGCTGTGGTGAGAGCTCCCTGGGGAGTTTGGAACTTCAAAACTGGCTCAGAAGAGCAGCTGAAACAGATGGCTCCAGGTCCCTACATGTCCCCCTCCTGGATCCCCTCTTCTGGGTCCCTCCATGGGCTCCCCCCACATTCCCTGCCATTCCCCTGTGCCCCAAATGTCCCCCATGCTCCATGCCTGCCTGCCCCATAGGACCCCAGGCACTGTGGAGGAGTGGGGAGGAGGGACCACAAGGCTCTCCAATCCCAGGGACACGGATGACTCTCAGGAATAGGAAAGGGAGGGTGCGCTTCCCTCTCCTGGCTTTATAGGCAGAGGGGATGGGGACAAGGACAGGCACTGGGACAGAACCCATCTCAGCCAGGGGTCAGGGATTTGCAGGGTGCAAGGAATGGTGTGGGGGGCAAGAGGAGGAGGCAGGATGGATAGATGTGTTCTGTGCCTCTCCCTGCTGGCAGGAACCCCTGCTCACTTGACGGAGCACAGCAGGGCTGGGTTGAGCCCTTCAGCAAGGTTTGATTAATCCCCAGGGGTTTATAACTCATTTCTTCCACCCGCTTCTCTTCTTCTGTTGCCTCACTCCTTCCCACAACTCACTTCCCTTTTCTCACCCAACATCTTTAGTTTTGAACAATACCCTCCTGGGGAAAACCTGGACATGACTGAAGGTAAGTAGAGGTGGGGGACCCTCCACCTACTGGGTCCTGTGTGCTCCTTCCTATACACATGGGTCCGTTCCCACCCCGAACAGAGACAGAGTTATTGCCAGAGACTGCAATCAGAGCTCTTTCCAAATAATAAATAATAATCCATTTGGGTGAATATTACAGATGAAAGAGGAAATTGAAGATGTGAGGCCTGAGGCATGGCAGAGAAAGTGTGCTTAAGGCAGCACAGATCACTGATAAACTCTGTTTTGCTTGGGACCACCAGAGGATGAGCAGGAGGGAGGTGCAGAAGGGGCAGCAGAAGGGATGTGGGGCCACAGGAGTGGGGCTGGAGCCCACCTATGAGGAGCAAGAGCAGAGCCAAGCACCTCCTGGGTGCGTGGCTTTGCTGCTCCAGCAGCATCTGCAGCCGTTTGGTGGGTCACATCCAGCTTACACCCCTGGATAAGGAGTCACAGACTGGGAGAGTCAACCTGAGTTCAAGCTCAGAGGGTTGAAAGGAGGTGGCAGCAGGGACGTGGGCACATGCTGGCATGGGGAGGGGACCTTCTGTGCCCACCAGGGCAACTGGCTCAGTGAAATCAGTGGTGGGTCCAAGCTGGCCCTGGGTCTGGGGAAGAAACAGCAGAGTTAACTCAGCTCAGGGAGCTTTTCCAAGAGCTGAAGGGTGAACAAATAGTGAATTTGTTGGCAGTAGCCCTGCTCTGAAGGTTCAGGGACAGCTGGCTGGATCCCAGCAGCACACAGACACCTTCTGGATGCTTCTCCAAGAAAAATCTTAAAAAGGTGAAAAGCAGCAGTGGGTATAGTGAAGGCGCTCTAGATCCCAGGAAATGGGGTGTGATGGGACCCTCAAACCAGCCCCCCTGAAGTCATCTGAGGCAGGAGGAGGGAGTGGCTGGTAGTGAGGAGGAAGGAATGGCAAGTCTGGAGTTTTGGGGTCAGGACGATTTAAGCTGTCTGCACAGCTGCTCTAAGGGTGATTAATGCATCACAAGGTCTAGGGATGGAAAAAGTACTCAGGGCCTGCAGGCACCCCCCCCAGCTGCTCTTAATTCAAGGCAGTCACTCGTCCAGCCTCACTCAAAGATGTCTCAGGAGCCAGGAGCTTCCTTGGAGAGCTCCAGCATGTTGCACAACGGGGAGATTTCCCCTGGCAGCCGGCCCGGCTGTGGGTGCTGAGCCAGCCAGCAGACCCTGCCTGCTTTGGTCCTGCGTCTGCCCTGGCAAGGACAGTCCTGCTCCTCCCTGTCAAATCACCTGCTGTGACAAATGACACTGAATCTCCATCCCAGGCTGATCACCAGTTCAAGGTGATGGGCAGCCCCACTCGGTGAGCTGGGTGCTGGATGCCGGGCTGGCAGCAGCTCTGTGGGCAGAGCGTCACCCTCCCACAACCCAGCCCAGCCCTTTCACGTGCCTGCAGACCCTTCCCAGCTGGAACCAAGCCCCCCATGCAGAGGAATCGCTCAGCAGCCATGGTAAAGCCATCAGACAAAGCCCAATATTCTTATATTCTGCCTTTTGGTTCTTTAGAGCCCAGCAACGTGACCTGTGAGGCAGCAAACCCTGACCAGTGCTTAGACCAGGTCAATCCATGTCCCTGCAGCTGGCACAGCTCCCTCGCATTTGCACAGCTGGTTCTCTGACCAAATATTTAATTATTACCTCTTTTTTATATATATATATATATAAAATTATTAATTTTATGTGGCCTGGGGCAAGAATGAAAATAAACACAGCCCTTCCTGCTTTTTTCTCCCCACCGCCCCCCGGCTCCGGCCGCACTTGCGTTTTGGCTCTGAAAGTGCTCGCTGCAAATGGGGTTATGCAAACAGGCTCCACATATTTCTCCACGCCTGCGATCTGCCATGAGGGCCACACAGCAAAGTTTAAAACTAAGACTCAATTTTTTTTTTTTTAGTTTTTTTAAACTTTTTTTCCCCCCCTTTTCTTTATTTTTTAACCCTTCCCGTGGCCGGAGCCCTTTCAGCCCTCAATACTGCCTTTCTCTTGCCATCAATGGGGCATTATGGCAGGGGATTTATTGGAAGCAGAACTCCCAGGCTTTACAATGGGAGCTCTGTGCAAGGCAAATATTGCACAATCTGTTTGCATGCCGCCGGCTCACTGCCCTTCCCCCTCGGCAGCCCCACTCACGCCTCGGCCTCCGGCCTGCTGAGACAGGACCTTAAAAATCAGAAAAATGAAAGGTTTTTAATAAGTCCCCTCTCTCCTGCTTCAGAGCAAGACATTTGACCTAACAGGGCATCGGGGAGCCTCAAAAAAACACCTCTTGTCGCTCTCGCCTCTTAGATGTTTAAGGGTTTCCGCTCTCCCCGGCCAGCGTGTGATGCATTTACTCTTTTATTGGCATGATGAAAGAGCCTAGGCAAGTCTGGAAAAGAAGGGAGCAGTCCCAGGAATGGGGAGAGGCTGTTATTTTGTCTAGAAAGTGGAAAAAAGGCTGAGAGGAGGGGTTGGCCAGGTGATTTGCAGGGAAGGAAGGAGGCTGGAGGCATCACCAGTCCCAAGCCCAGCAGAGCATGGGGCTGGAGGTGAACGCCTCTCCATTGACTTCAAGAGGTCCTGGCCATCATGTCTTTGGCCTGGGGATGGATCATAGTCCTGTCCTGGACTTCTCCCTGTCAGGAGCACTCTTTGCTCTCCCATGTCTTATCCTCCAGGGATATCCCCAAGGGCCATCTCACCTCCCTGGCACATTGCAGGCAAGCAGCATTTCTGCCAGGCAGTTCCAGGACCTTCCTCCTCCCCACCAACCCCCTAGATCCTATTTTCCCACTCCAGGACGTCCTTTTCCCCACCCAGAGCCCAGCACCTCTCTGCATCCAGCCACATGGACCCTGTGGATAGAAACCAATTTTCTAGTGGCAACTGCCGCGGCAAGACCCCGACCAGATTACAGGGATGGGGTTTGGTTCGGGGGAACTCGGAGGTTTTTGAGCACACCATAATTCACTCTCTGCAAGCTGGAGCCAGAGGAAGAGAAAACAGCAACTCTGCATCAATTCCTGCTTATGCAACCCTGATCGTTGCTGAAGGGACGAGGAATGGTGCAGCAGCCATGGCACAGGATGCCAAAGCCACCGGGGTAGCACGTTACAGGGCAGAGAGGGGACCCTCTGACAGGGGTTCCTGAAGCCTTTTTTTCAATACCCTTGCCCATATTTCAAGCCATTTGCACAGTCAAAAATAATTACCATCATCAAAAGGCACTTGGAAGCTGTAGCACAATATTAGAGTCTTTTCTAATGTAAACCATAGCCTCTAACAACACATGTTGGGCTTGGCCATGGTTTGTTCCCCATTAAAACGCTGCTGCTCCCTTTTCTCCTCTCCTGGTCCCACAGCACTAGCAAAACATCAAATAAAAGCCCTGAATAAGAGCAGTTTCTCTTAGGCTAAGGAATTTTTCTTCTGGTTTTGCTCACTGTGATGATACATATCAATGATTCTGCAAATTCTCCCATAAAATGACTTCTACACCTTCCTGCTCGCGTTTATTTTTTCCTTCCCCTTCATTCAGGAGACTTTATTTCTTCCCTTGCCTTTCCCCAGCTCCTGGGAAACTGCAGCTCGCTGCCTTCTCCTTTCCTCTAACAACTTGCTTTGAAAAGCTGGAGAGGAGCCCATGGGTTTGGCACCGGCTCCTTTCTTCCCATGCCTTATGGCAAGCTTTCCACACCGCCTGGGTGCTCTCCCTCCTCGTCCTGCTCCCTCTTCTCAAGCCCAAAATCCAGCACACCCCTGCAGCGAGGTGCTCCCCACTGGAGCCTCCCAGCTGGAGCCTCAGGGCTCATGTGATGGCTGGCAGTGTGGCTGGAAAATTCCCCTTGCTGTGAACCAGGGATGAACTGGGACATAGATGCCCAGAGATTTCAGGGAGGATGACAGGGGAAGCAACTTGAGTGTGGCTTCACAGGCAGGACAGGCTGAAGGTGAGGAACTTGCCTGCATGTGGCAGAGTTTGATGGGAATCTGGAGAACACATGGGCATGTGAGTTTGTGCCTGGTCCCATCAGGCTCTCATGGCTCAGGCTCCTGGGGTGGACACTGGTCTGGTCCCAACACACTCACCTTCTGGAAGGACTGAGCTTTGCTAAAAAAAAAAAAAAAATGTATAAAAAGAGAGTCAGCGGTTCCCTAGCCGCCGATGGATCTCTCTGAAGCAAAGGAGAAGGTCCCAAGGCTGCGGAAGGAAGGATTTAAGCATTTAGCATAGCTGGTTTCTGGCAGCGCTGCCGTGTGACCTTGACACTGGCTTCCCCAGCTTATTGATTTTGGACTCCCCCACCTTCACTCCTGACACGATTTATCATGGGATACACAGTAACTCCTCAATCCTCAAAGTATGCAAGATGCTGGCATCACCTCCAGCCTCGCCCAAGTTGGGAAAGAAAGAGCAATTCCTCCCCGGCACCTTCAGTGGGGTCCCTGAACAGGGGAAGGTTGCTCCCCCTCGCCATGAGACAAGACCATCACTGCTGGCCTCCTGAAAGCAGCCACGGCAGGTACCCAGGGACCTGGCACACTCTTGGGTCTATGGGAGCATCCCCAGCCCCTACACCACCTCCTAACACCCCGCCAGGGTCTTGGCTCCCCTCCCAAGCCACAGCACAGCAAGGGACCAGCCATCCTCTCCCCAGGGCTGGGCAGCCTCCTGGCTCCTTATATTCCATCTTTCCTTTCAGGTGCAACCTCTTCAAAGGCAGCCCGAGGGTTTGGGCTGGCAGGAGATGCGACAGCTGGCAGGCAGGATGCCCACCCAGACCTCTGCCCACTGCCCCAAGCCAAGGCATGGAGGAGGAGGAGGATGAAGGCCAGCACTCCCCGGCTTGGCTCGGGTGCCTGCCCCAGACAAGGAGCCCTTTCTCTGCGCTGAGCTCACGGCAGGGCAGGGCAGGATGGCCCCAGCGCCCTGCTTGTTTATAACCCCGCTTCAGTGCAAGGAAAACACACCTGCCCGTGCCAGCCGGGCTCGCACCTGTATCCCCTTCAGGCGAACGGCCCCCTGTTTATCCAGGACGTGTTTCCTCAGCACCCTGCAGAGGAACTGCTGCACCCCAGCACCAAGGGTTGTTTTCCATCCTGGCAGGAGAGTCAGGTGGAAAGCTCAGGAAGGGTAATTCAAAGGGTTTTACATCAAGGCTGGCCACAACCGCGCTGCTGGAGCAGGAAGAGAGCCGGGAATGCGTCTGGCCAGACCCCATGGCTTGTCTCTGCCCACCCTGTCCCCCGCAGGCAGCAGCGAGCCCTGGGCAACACCAGCTGCCCACCCTCTCAAAAGGTCTCTGTGCTGCTGAGCGCTGACTGGGGAGTGGTTCAGAACAGGCAAAGAGCCCAATTAGACACTGCTTTACTTAATACAAAAGGTATCAATAATCCAGCAGGAGATGAGAGCTCTTTCTCGCCCAGGAGGCCAAGAGCACAAATTGCCTTCTTGTAAGAGAAAGGCTTAATTTCCATAGAACATGACAGATTAAAGCACGAGTGGGTGGGTCCACTCTATTATTCATCAGCCTTCACTGCTAACAAGAGAGGGTGTGCTGCCTCCTTTGAAGTTTCTTCGAAGGCCCAGGGTGCCCACATTTTAGCAGGGTGGGAAGCAAAACAGGAGAGAGTGGAGCTTTGAAAACTCAGCACCCGCGTTTCCCTTTGCCCCGGGGTTTGTAACACACCAGCCTTGTTGCTGCTATTGCTTCCCCAGAGGAGTCAAACCAGAAGGTCCTGGTTGAAATCCTGAGACCTGTCTGACATTTGGGCTATAACCAGCAGAGAAGAGGTCCAGGATGCTGCTGCATCAGTCATCCCCAAAGCCGAGCAGAGCTTCCTTTCCTGGCTGTGCAATGAGCTCTGCCAGCAGAGAAATCTAGGATTAAACTTTGGAGCTTGGATTCCTTCCCCCCCCCGAATGGGAAACAGAGCAAAATAATGAGTAGAAAAATCAGTTCCTCTAAGCTGAATTTACTGAGGAGAACACTGGAGTATTTCACTCGAACGGAAAACTCCAAGAGTGATTCCTCAGAGGCAGCACATGGCATTTGCAGCTAAACTCTGCAGGGTGAGATTGTGCCAGAGGAGGTTTAGATTGGATGTTGGGAAAAATGTCTTCCCTGAAAGAGTTGTCAAGCATTGAAACAGGCTGCCTGGGGAAGTCATGGAATCACTGTTCCTGGAAGTGTTCAAACAACATGTAGATTTGGTGCTTTAGGACATGGTTTAGGGGTGAAACTGTCCGTGCTGGGTTAGTGCTTGGACACATGAACTTAGAGGTCTTTTCCAAACTTAATGATTCGAAGATTCGGTGATAAGTGGATACAACTTCATTTCAAAGCAGAGGGGCCTGGAGCAGCCTCCTGCCAGAGACATGGATCAGGGTGAGCTGTGTTTATTCCAGCACAGGCAACTGCCCCTCAGGCACCAGTAAAACCACCAGATCAAGTGAAGAGATGTGGCTTCTCAGAAAGTATCAAGCCCCAGTACTGGACCATGTACAGGTCAAATGTAGGGAAAGGGTTGGAAGGGGCTAGAAGCATAGTCCCAGGCTGGTACTGGGAGCTGGAACCGAACCACAGAAAATGCACCAGGACTTCTGATGTACACAAGGATGGTGGAGGAATGTGCTCTGCAAACATGGGATCTGGAGCACCGTCCCATGTTCCAGCCC
The DNA here is from genome assembly GCA_035583155.1 of Acropternis orthonyx. Classification (NCBI taxonomy): domain Eukaryota; kingdom Metazoa; phylum Chordata; class Aves; order Passeriformes; family Rhinocryptidae; genus Acropternis; species Acropternis orthonyx. The sequence goes on from JAWWEU010000029.1 coordinate 11,642,321, forward strand.
CACCCATTGCCATCGAGGGTTTTCTGCTCGTAGTCACAGGCATAACTTACAGGGTGGTTGTTGGGAGGCTTAAAGTACCTATATCAATACTGCAGAGGGTGATTCATGATTATCTGCAGTAATCCAGAAGCTATACAAAATTGCTAATAATAGGTCTTCAAAACCGACATTTTAGTCAAGATAAAAAAATGACTGGAACAAAATCCAATCATGCCTTGCTAAAACTATAAATGGAAAGGTATAACCCATATTCAGCTCCCCTAAACACAGAGCTAAATGAAAGCAGGGGATGTAGCTCAGCCCCAGGATCTGAGTCAAAGTGGGGTTGGGATCCCACCCCAGGAGAAGTTGATTCTCAAATACGCAGAAAGCAGCTCCCAGTGTACCAGGTGCCACAGGACTGGTTTAAATCCGGGTTGATGGAGGGGATTTGGGAAGGAGAAAGCATGAACACAGATTATGTAGCTGCCCTGGCAGCACATGACAGGCTGCGTGCTGGCAATTGCAGAGCTGCCAGAGCTGAGGCTCCAGCGGTGGGGATGCGGATGTGGGGCCCGGCAGGGTTCATGGTCCTGCTGAACACCATTTATTTAGCGCTGCCGTGCAATCTGATGCACAGTTGCTAGGTGACCAGAGCTCGGGGATGCCAGGATAACGTGGGAACGGCTGCGCAGGTCAGCCCTGGTCCAGCTCCTCAGCATCGCGTCTCTGGGATGGGCTCTGGGATCCATCAGAATGTGGCTCTGTGTCCAGGGAGTGGCACAAGGAGTGAGGTAAATACAGAAGCTTGTGCAGGGGGATGCCAGACACGGTCCACATGATCCTGCCCCCCAGACTGAGATCTCTGCCAGGAGAAGGGAACAGAGCCTTCCCCAGCCCCAGGTCCCAAACCTTCCTCTCCCTTGCAGTTCCCACACTCCTCCTGCCTCCAAATGCCTGCTTACCCTGTTGGGAAATCTCTTCTCACCCCGCCTGACTTGCACTGTTTCATCTGCCTACGGATCGGATAAGCTGATAAAATGTGCTGAACGCACCAAACGGAGCCTGTTCCCTCCATCCGCTCCCGCTGCCGGCTCATCCAAACCAGCGCCGCCGTGTCCAAGGCCACGAGAAGCTCTTTTGCCATTAACACTGCAACAGAGCACGGCGCTCACAGGGCCAAAGTAAACACGAAATCTGCAGGGATTTTTGTGGTATTGAGGACAAGTTAACGACTGGAGCCTGCGGCAGATTTATTGTCACAATTTTCACTGAGGTCTGTAAAATCCAGCAGCGTTGCAAGCTGGTCGTTAACGTTGGCTTTAGGCTTTCACAGTTCTGGCCTGGGGGAGTGGCAGCAAACGTTCCTGTGTGTTGCTGTGGGACTGGAGCTAAGCATGGGATCAGCTGTTCCCCACCGAACTCCCCGCCCCCCTTGGTTTTGGCATAACCAACCCCTTTTCCACCATCCCCACCCTTCCCAAGGCAGGTGATGTTTTCTCCCACCTCCTTATGGGAGGGCTTCACAGTTCCAGGTGGGTGAGAAAAGGTGGGGTTTAACCCCACAGCAGATCCCTGGAGCCTGAGAGAGAAGTCTTTCCAACTTTTTGTCCTACCAAGCCATCAGGCATTTCATACTGACCCCTTGAATGAAACCAGACTGTTTAGTGCAAACAATTACTCATAAGCAGCATCTAATTACTTCTCGTATTTAAAGAGAACAGAGCAGAATCTCCTTGGAGTATAAACTTCGTGAAGAAGTTGCAGCTGCAAGAAAAAGCCTGTGTGACCCAGACACACACACTCCTTCACATCACCCCACATTCCCTGGCCCACAGGCATGCCCCAAAACACCATGGGGTGCAGTCAACCCTTTGTCTCCTCATCCTTTTACCAATAACAGATAGGAGTGAGGGCATTTGCAGATATACAGTCCAATATACCATATCCATACGTGCACTCCTGTAACAGCCTGAGGGGTAAAACAAATCCACGCTCTACGGGAAAACATCGCCCATCTCTCTGGCCAGGCAGGGAGGCACGGCCAGGCCCCTCCCAGCCTGCTCTCAGCAGCAGATAAGATCAGAGGTTGGCAGAGCCACCCTCCAGTCTGCTGCACTGCGGGCTCTTCCCAGCCCAGCCACAGATGAAGTCACAAGGGAGCTGGCTGGCGCTCCGGGCCGGAGATGCTGTCAAGCCCACACCCGCTGCCCCGGCCTCCTGGGACAGAGAGAGGATGAGACTCTGGCTTGGAAACCTCCCAGAGCACTTCAATCCTCTGTCTTGGACAGTGCCTCGGGCAGCTGCTGAGAAATGCGGGTTGTCCCTCCAGAAGCAGAATTGCAAAGATCATCTTGCTGCAAGCTCTCTGCTCCCCACACCGCAGGGGATGCGGCAGCCTCGGAGGGAGAGAGAAGAGGCAGCAGGGACCACTGCTTCTCCTCAGGGAAGGCCACAAGGGTTGAGACGTGCAGCAAAGTCCCCGTAGGCCAAAAGACAACCAGTAGTACATGGGTATGGAGAAGGTTGCAGCCTGGGTGATGTGACATGCCTGGGTGACCATACACTGGCACCTTGGGGACATCCCAGGCAGACAGGACAGGACCAGGAGCATCTTCCCTTCTCAGTAGCACTCTCAGCTGGCATAAATGCTCCTGCAGCATCCTTTGCAGTGACACTGAGCTGCCTCCATCCCAGCCTTGTCTGAGTTTGGGTGGCTCCTCTACCAACCCATGTCCCCAGTCCCCAGCATGTTTGGAGCACTGGGTTGGCTGTCCATGCAGCTCTCCATGAGCACAAAGAACAGAAACAGAGCAGCTCTCTGTTTTTCCAAAATTAGTCTAAAATATGGGTTTCCCATTAGACCACCAAGGAACAAGGGCAAGGTTTCTCTCCCTGTGTGCTACAGCGATCTTGGGGAGTTCCTCCCTGTTTTGGCAGCAGGAATGGTTTGCTGATGCCAGCACTGATACTAACTAAAGCCAGTTGGAAGTAAAAACTCCCCAGCTCCTCAGCACCAGCATCCCATTTCCAGCCAGTATTCTCTCCCATCCAGGACTTCATCAGGGACTGTCCAAGAGCCGTTGGTTGCCCTCCAAAGGGGATTGCTGTCCTCTGCCAGCCAGGGACACCTTTGGGTTTGTCCAGGACCACCGCAGCACAGGATGGGACTTTGTCACCCTCTTGTGGCTTACAAGGGCTGGCAGGTTTGCTGTGGCTTTGAGGTGGCCGCATTCGGGACCCCTGGTCCAGGGAAGGCAAGAGAGTGCCTTCAGCATCCTGCTTACTCCAGCATCCCTGCTTCATCCTTTTACTCCCGGGGATTCGGGGAGGCTGTCCACCCCCAGAGGATCAGCTTTCCCAGCTCTCCTACCCTATGAGTCACAAGTCTCTCCAGGCCAATTTCTTGCCCATCTAGTTCAAGGGAAATCTTCCCTCAACCAAGACATCCCTGCTCACCCCACACTCCCAGCAAGCCACGGAAAGTGCCTGCGGGTCATTCAGATTGGGTTGCTTTAAAGCACTCCCTCCTTCCCAGTTTAGGTGGCTGGAAATCTCCTACCCAATTCTCAACCCACCCAAATCTCAGCTAGGAGATTAAGCCGCACCAGCCTCTAAGACAGAGAGAGATTCATTCAGCTTTATCTGAAAGCCATTTCAAGTATGTCCAGATTCCTAATGAAACTTGGATAAAACCCCAGAGATTAATAACAGTGCAGGGCTTTTTCGGATAATGGTTTTCTTCTGTTTCCAAGAGAAACATATATATGTGCTTTGGTGGAATCTCTGCATACATTTTTTTGGCAGAAAAGCCAAAATAAATCCCTGTACTACAACAACCCTCGGGCAAGATAAGGCAAGGATCTGTTTGTAATTCCTCTGTATTGTTGTCATACACAGATAAACAGGCATCTCTGGCCACGATGTCCCCTCAGCAAGGCAGGGAGAAGAGGGACTGATGTTATTACAAAAGCCCATCTCAGCTGTCCATGTCAGTGCAAGTCCAAACCTGATCCTCTCCTGTGTTACTTCTACTCAAGCACGAGTACATGTTGCGCCTGCATTAAACTTGAGTTTTTCTGGTACATCAAGGTAAACTATATGAATCTGGAGAATGTGTTTGGAGCCACTATGGGGCTGCATCCCACAGGAGCAAAGGCAGAGTGCTCCACAGTCCACCTGGGAAGCTCAAGAGGAGACAGGATTTGGTTACTGGGAGCACAAGCCTTCCATCCTGTCCATCTCTTTGTCTGTCAGAGAACAGGCTGGGTGGTCAGGGAATGGCTCAGAGATGGTTCACTGAGCATTCACTCAGAGAAAGGACCTTATGAGTGGGGCATCACCCACCTGAGTGGGTTCCCACAACACACACGTACTTTATAACCACACAGCAATATCCTCCAGCACAAGAGGGAAAGCCACCTCAGAACGCACGCAGAGAGAGGAATGTCTCTGCAGGCTCCACAGGGATCTGCCCTGGGCAGGGTCAAGGGATTTGGTTTGCATGAGGATGATGTAAGTAGGGCCTGGCTGGACCCAGCAGAACCCTGCCCACCCCTGGCTGCTCATACAACAAGCATCAGGAAGGGCTGGTACCACCACAGCACAAGGCAAGGCTTATGCTGAATGGGCTCACAAAAGTCTCCCCTGCCTTCAGACTGAGCCCTGCCAGACATGAGTGGACCCCTTGCAGGGTGTCATGTCCCTTGCAGGGTCTCCCCTCAGTGGGTGTGGGTCACGGGAAGCCGTATCCTTCACAACCCTCCTCCTTCTGAGGCAAGACACCTAACGAAGGGGCCCTCCATGAATGGCCAGAGCACTAATGCATCTGGCATCTGTCCACTCAACCACTGTGGCTTTTTCCATCTTCATAAGCAGGGAAAGCAATCAGCGTAATGAACGTCTCTGAAGCTCTCACCACGGCACTCAGGATGTGCTAAACGAAATAAACACACATCAAGAGCCCATTAATGGCGCTCTCTCGTGCCCAGCAGCCATGCTTAGGCATGAGGGGACCAGGAAGGGATGCTAATGTACAAAGCAGAAACCCTCAGAAAGAGAGGCCTGAATTCTTGGTTATTTTCTCTTTTTTCCCTGTTTTCAGATTGCTGCACCCCTGCTGCCAGCACATGGCTGTGCCCACACCAGGACAGTGCTGGCAGGGAGGGCAGTGGGACATGCTGCTGGCATGCTCCTCGTGGCTTGTCCTCTCCTGGTTGACCGGTCCTGCCCAGCCATCCTGCCCTGGCAAGCTTTTCTCTCTTTCCCAGTCTCCCAGAGGGAATTCAGAGCAAACTGGCTGGCCACAGGTGGTGATTACGGGCAGAGATTGTGGGGCAGAGACCCCAGGGCTGCGGGACAAATGCTCCTGGTGTGGTGGGAGCATGAGCAGGAGCTGACTATCCCAGAGTGAAGTTATAGGATACAGTGACACTAATGGGGTAATCACTGCTGAAAAACAAGGGGTTGTTCGTACTCTTTCAGGCTCACACTTACTTAACCAGGAGCAAGAGTTTTGCTCTGCTCAGAATGGAGCTGAGAAAGATCAGGATGCTGGAAGGGCACAAGCCACAGCATGACCCCGGCATGAGCAGCCCCTGCCTCTCCCTGCTCCCTCCTTCCCCCCTCCTTTTCCTGCCACGTGCTTTTTGACTTCAGTTAAAGCAACAAAGGATGCCCGATGGGAGAAAAATAATACCCCAGATCTTTGACTTTGTGAATGCAAACACAGCCCCTTCCCTCTCCTCCCAGGTAGAGCTGCTGAGTCCTGGATCAACACAGCGGAGCTGTTGTGGCTGTTGGTGTTGGCCGTGCCGCATGCGAGGCTGCCAGGCCTTTTAACAGGGATAGGCTTACAAACGAGAGCAAGAGCCTTGAGGGAAAACAGGGCTGGGCTGGGGGTTGATTAATAATAACAGCCCTTCTGCTTGCTGCATGGATGGGTATTAGATCTACTAGCAAAAAAAAAAAAGAGAAATTAAACGGCTTAATGTTACTCGATGTTCAGTGCCAGGGCTGAATAACTGCCACGCCAGCAGACACACAGGCAGTGAGACACAGCCAGAGAGACACTCCAACCGAGATTGTTAAGCATATTGCAACCAAATTTTAATGTCACATCTTCTGCTCGTTGGAGTTCTCAAATCTGTTCTTTCAGCTACCGAAATTTTAAAAACTGCTTTATATTCTGCAGGCTTAGAGGTGACTTTTTCCCCCCAGTTAATTAGTTTGAAACTTAAAGGGCTGGGTCGCTCTGAGTTTCAGTGATGGAGCTGTTGGGATACACGTGTAAGTATTTTTTAATTTTCTACTTTTTTTTCACTTCTGAGCTGCTCCTTCTCATCTGGCAGCAAGCTGCCGGAGAGTGAGCCAATATTATTTGATACCTGCCTCATAGCTTAGGAGGAACGATCTGATCACCTCAAGCAAAGCCCCAACAGCAAGGGGCCGTATCACCAAAATCCCCTCAGCTTTGGCTGTGGGGCCAAGGAAGAGGCAGCTCAGCTTTCCAGAGGGAGCTAAGCTGGAGGTGCTGGGGAGGGCTGTGCTGCACCAGGTTGGGCTCTCTCAGTCTTGTTCTACCACCTTGTGCAAAAATCCTATGAACGTAACATGGGAGTTGAGTGTAATTTATAACCCCCAAGTCCCCAAAGGCAGCGTGGAGCAGATGTTTCAAAACTAAATGGTGGTTTCACTACTGGTAAAGGGCCACAGGCTCTGTTTGGCCTCCACAAATGTGGCTGTTTAATTAATGAATGTGACTTGGACATCCAGGTCTGGAAGGGCACCTGCCACCAGGCTGCTGGGGATGCCTGAACAATCCTCAGCGTATTTGCAAAGCTGTAGACAGAGAGCTGCCTGAGTCCACGAGGGGCCGTGTACACAAAACAATGCCATGATTCATCCCAGAGATTGCCATAACCCATCGCATTTCATCAGGATGCTGTGGCATTTAAAACGGCATTTCCTCCCATCTGCTGTGCATTAGCAGACAAAGAAAAAGGAGGAGGGGGGAGAGAGCAGCAAAACAAAGGGGGGAGAATAAAACAGGATTCCTGGGCCAGACTGTTCCCAAAGCAGCTCCTTGTCCTTGCAAAGCCTGAGCCCACTGGCTGGGCAGAGGACAGTGACCCTGGACATGGACAATTTTGCCTCTGGGCCTGGCTACAGCCCAGGACATTACCCAGACGGTGGTGAGATTGCTGGTAACAACCATGACTCAAAGCCCTGGAAAACCCCCTTCATTCACACCCAGAGTTGCCCAAGCAGGGCCCACAGTGAGCAAATCCCCCCAGGCTAATTTGGTCATTTCCTCTGTTTCTCCATCTCTCCTCAGATTTTCCTGTACTTCCTACCTCCCTTCCCTGATTCATCTTCCCTTGGAAATGAGAACCCTTTTCTCTATCCCTTCACTGCTCCCCCTTCTCCTCTCTCATGCTCCCACCTCCTCTCTTCACTGTCCCTTAACACCTTTCATCTCCATCTATCTCCTGTACCTTGTCCTGCCCCATCCCCAACTCCTCCATACTCCTTCCTCTGCTCAGCCCCCCTGGCACCCCCGAGGGTCTTTCCAGGAGGGAGATGGCTCAGAGCTCTTTTGACAAGGCACTCAAAGATGGGAAATTCAGCTCAGCTTCTGAACTGGGACATGAAGATTATCTTAAACATGGCTTGCACTTTCAGCCAATGCTCTGACTCGTGAGACACATCAGAGTTACCTCTTGGGGGTAACAGGGTCCCATCCATGGCCACCCATCCCATCCTGCTCTAGAGCCGAGGCAGGAGGAGCAATGTGCCTGCAGCTCATGCTCTGGCTGGAATCAGCAGCCAATGAAAGGGGTCAGGCAAGGAGCTGCAGTAGCTGAGGAGCAGCCACAGTGCCTCTCCTCCTGTCCTTGCTCCACCACCATGGTGTAAACACCAGCAGCTACAGGTAGAAACTTCCTGGGGCGAACACCCTGGGATCTTCCCGCATCTAGACCCCAAGGATGCTCTGTACCACCCTGCCCTGTGATCCCTACAGATCACAAAGTCCCTTCACTCTGCAACTCCTAAACAGGCGTAAACAACCCCACAAACACCAAACAGAAAGGTCGGATGGCAATGGGAGATGTGTCCCAGACTGCTACAATACGTGACATGCCACAAACTCACGTGTGGACAAAAACATTAAAGCAACGCTTGGAGAGCAGCAATGTGTCCCTGCAAGCCCAAGGGTCCAGCAGACATGCCTGGAGGCTGTCAGCTCCCATTGGGCACAATGGAGGAAGGACAGCACTCTCCAGCCTGCTGTCCTGCACACTCCCTGAACTCAGGCTTGGCCCAGACATAAGCAGTCATTCAGAGGGGAATAGGCGTGGACAAGTTTGACCCCAAGCAATAACCAGAGAGCATGTGAAAGTGGCAGCGAGCAAAGCCCTCGGCTCGAAGGCTGAGGGCAGGGACAGGGCTGTGCTGTTATTAGAGATGGAGCTGAGCTGGCTCCTCAATTACAGCTGTTTTATCCTCTGTCTGGATTTCCAGCAGCTTCCTCCGATCTCTCCGTGATTCAGTGTCTTGGCATGGACAACGCATACCTGAGAGGTTGGCTTTTGAAATCCACCAGAGATATTTCAACCTTCCTAAAATAAAGAGCGGGGCAAAATATTTTCAACCTCCCACCAGAAAACGCACACACACACAAAAAAATCACTCCTTAATAAGTGCATGTTGTTGGGTCTCAGCTGTTTTTGGGCTGGGGTATATTTTCCTGGTTATAATCATGCAGCTGTTTGCTGACTGAATAGCTGTATTTATTTTTTGACATGTTTACTAACCACCTCAAATACCTTCTCTACCTGTAATTGTGGTGCAGCATACATATTTATTTATTTTTTGCAGATTTCTTCATTCAAGTGGGTTGTGTTATTGCCAGGCCCTGCGCCGTGGTTTGCCAAGAGTATTCGTGTTTTGAGGGTATGAATCTTTGGACTCAGGTGACCCTAAACTGTGGCAGACCTGTGAAGAGACACCAGGGCTATGGGGTGGGAAACAGAGTCAGTTTTTCAAGCCATTTGTGCATGGGTGCTCAGGGCTTTAACATCCTCTATTTGCCTTTCTCCAGAGTAATCTCTCCTGAAAGTGTTTTGTCCCATCTGTGCTCATTTGTCTTTTCGCCTTCCATGAAGCTGGTCAAAGCCAAACCCTTTATGCTTTCTAGTGCATGTGAGTCCTGAGCCATGGGAGAGGAGGAGGCCTGAAAATGCAGCAGAGTAGGGGTTTGTTGAACTCCTGGCACCCAAATGCTGTGGGAAACTAATGCAGCCAGTTTCCCCAGGCACCCTGTGAAGCAATCATCCCTTGGCACAGAGATCAGAGAATTCTGGAAAAGCTGGGCTGGCAGAACACCACCAACCCAGACCAGCACGCTGCCACCATGCAGGACTATGCTCCCCTCTCCTGCCCATACCTGAGCTGAGGGTCTGCCTGTGTTCTCCTGCCCCTGAGGGTTATCAGGATGTACTCCCCTCCTTTGTCTCTCCACTGGCATCTTCCCAGCAGTAAATGCCCCATCCATCCTCCACACAGACCTCTCCAAACAGTGCTTTTGCAATTCCCTGCACCACACAGGGCTCCATTAACAGTTTGACATTTGTTTGGAGAGCTTTGCTGCCCAAGAGGGACTCTGCTCCTTTCTGCTGGTGGGAGCTGTGTTAGTGTTCAGATCTGGGGCTTTTTTTATATAAACAAAGCAAACTGAGCAATTCCTGGACGCATAAAGCCATTCTAGATCATGTCAAAGTAGGTCCAACTCTGTTCATGCGTGTACCTGCAGCAGACTGAGCCCTTGGTGGACCCTGGGGGCTCAATCTCCACCCAACCATACTTCCAATAGGCCATGAATTCAATGTCCTCAGGCTGCTTCTGTCTGCTCAGCTTCATCCACAGCCTCCCCAGGAGACACCCTTCTCTGCTCTCTGCCTCAGGATGCTTCCATCTGGCTCTTCCTCTCCAGTCAGGACAACCAGGGCCCCAAACCAGGCCACCAGCTGAGACCTGGTTACCTCAGGTCACCTCAGAGCAGCAGCAGTTGAGCTGGGACACCATCCCTGGGGCAGCCAGGGTGTCACTGCGTGTGCTGTGGCCACCTTTATGCCAGGCCTCAGTGGCCAGTGGTGCAGGGGCAGGTCAGTCCCAGAAAGCACCAGCCAGGACTGGGATTCATTTACAGGAGCTGTGAAACTGCCACCTGGACCGTGGCTTTACAGCTCTGGACCACGCTGGTGTCAGAGACGTTTGGTGCAAGAGCCAGCTGGAGCCGGGCCAGTTTTATATTTAATCCTGCCTGTGAACACAAATAAAGGGTCTGTATTTTGAATGAGCGACACGCACACCACGGACATTATTAAACCTTCCAAAAATAAACCTCTGCTGAAGTGATGGGAGCCAGATTTTTTCCTGGAAAGTATCCGTGCAGAGCAGGGGGGGGTGGCAGCAGGGCAGCCCCTCTGTCACAGGCTCCTCTCCAACAGCTGCACCGCATCAGGAGCGGCTTCTTCCCTCTCTCCCCGTGCTTGTTTGAGCTACTCCGGGCAGCTTAATGTCCATTCGGCACCGGATCAGCCCCGAGGGTTCAGCTCCGGAGCGCCGCGGATGAGCCCTGCGGGAAGGTTGTGCTGAAATACACAGAATTACGTGTGGAGGTGCTGAAATAACCCCCGATGTGCCTCCCCCGCCTCCTGCCAGGGGGGTGTGAGGGGCCCAGGGCTAGGCGGTGACCCCCCCAGTGTCCATCTCCCTCATCTCCTGCTGGGGCGATGTGAGAGACCCCCATGCCCTGGCCCCCCTTTCCCATCTCCCCCATGGCCTGACCCCCCTTTCCTTTCTCCCCCATGCCCTGGCCCCCCTTTCCATCTCCCCCATGGCCTGGC
>JAWWEU010000029.1:11653457-11688513 GCA_035583155.1 Acropternis orthonyx
CCCCATCCAGAGCGATCCCCCGTCATGGCGCCCCCCCCTTCCCCTCAGGACTACAGTTCCCGTGGTGCCGCGCGGCGGAAGCGGAAGCGGAAGCGGGGCGCGGCGGCGGCGCGGGGCACGCGGAGTGCCATGGCCGCCGGCGGCGGGCGGGAGCTGCTCGCCCTCATCCACCAGCACCTCCTGCGCGGCGGCTTCGCCAGGGCCGCCCGCGAACTGCAGGCGCAGAGCGGGCAGGTAAAGGGAGGCAGCGGGGCCGCGGCGGGGAGGGGAAGGAGGGACCGGGGCGGCGGGGGCGATCCCGCGGGCCTGCAGGGCCTGGCCCCCTCACGGACGCCCTCACGGACCACCGGGGGGCCGCGCCGGTGCGGGCCGCGGGGCCGGGGGCTCACACCGGCCCCGAGCTGCGCCGGGAGAAGGCTGTCGGCCCGCCCGATAGCGCCGTGCTGTGCGGGCACACGTGGGGCTGCGGGGAAGGCCCCCGGGGGATCCCGCTCCCCGCGGGTGTGTGTGTGTGTGTGTGGGAGGAGGGCACGGCCCGAAACGCCGCAGATCCCTGACTGGTGTCCCCTCTGCTTTCACAGAAGTTGCTCCCTTCCCTCTCGACCTCGCTCGAGGACATCTTCACGCACTGGGAAAAGTAAGTTCAGAGGAGGAAATCGGTATCGGAGAGATCCCAGGCTGCATGGCATGTGTGTGATCCTTATTTTCCAGAATGTCCCGTTGTCAGAGTATTTCCAGTGATAACTGTGCTCAGCAGACTTTTCTCCTGATCTCTGGTTTCACAGCGATTCCTTTCAAGTGTTCAGGATTACTCTGGTTTAAAATTTCTTGATCTTGGAGATAAGTTATTTTATAGCAGCTGGTGCTGTTTGTGCTCGTTCATACTGAAGTGTTATGAGGCTCAGAGAGTCGTGCTTTAGTGTCAGAAATCTGTTCCCCAGCTCTGTTTCACTTTCTTTTTAAAGCCACGTGCTTTGCAGGAGTGTTGACCCAAGAACAGAGAAGCCGAGCAGATGCTGAAATGCCAAAGCTCTTGCAGGGACTTAAACCTTGGCATAGGCCACAGACGATCTGACTCAGAGCAACTCTCTTGGTTTCAGCCTGTCCTTTCAAGCCCTTACATGTTCCCAACCCTTACATATTCCCCCCGGGAAGGTCTGCAGCCTGGAGCCTTCCCATCTGTGGGGTGCAGTGACAGTGGCATTGCTGTGGTTGGATGTCGGAGTCCAGGGCTGCAGAGAGGCCTTTGGCATCCTCAGTGCTGGGTTATCCAGGGAATCCATGGAGCTGGGAGTGCTGGAGTGAGGATGCCCCTCAGTGTGGCCGTGCCAGCAGCCTTGGGAAGTGTTTCCTTCAAAGATGTGCTTTTGCTGGAACACCTCGTGCCTCGCTGCTGCCTTGGTCCTTCCTCTTGTGCTTCACATTTGAGCAGGAGAAAGGCTTGGTCTAGGTGAGGGTGCAGCAGCACAGAAATAGGTTTGCAGTTCCTCCCTCTAAGAGGTTTGTTGCTCTCGTGGGTGCTGATGGTGACCTTCCCACGTGCTGATTGCCCTGCCTGCTGCAGCAAACCCTCCCAGACACTGATGCTGTTAAATGTGGGGACAGGAGGGGGCTTGTATCAGGTTTGATTCCTTCTTCTTTAGTGTCACCCTGCTGTTGTGGTCCTGCCCCACAAAGGTGTCTGTTTTTCCTGGTCTGCCTGAGTTATGCCTGATTTGGAGTCAAAAGGAGACATGTGCTGACCAGTAGTTATTCTTTACCCAGAAGGTGTCCTGAAGTGCTCTTGTGAGTGAGCTGCAGTTATTACATCTTGTTGCTCCCTAAGCTTTTGGCCCCAAAATGTTCTTAAACCACCCTGTGGCTCTTGCCAGTCTCACCAAGGTGTCCTTGGTGCTGTCCTGCAGAAACTCTTCCACAGTGAACCTAAAAACTGAGAGTTGGAGTTACAGGAGTGGCCTTCCAGAGCTGCATTTACTCTTGGAGGATGCAGGGAGTGGGTGGAAGGGTGCCTAGGAGCAGGAGAAAGCTGGACCAGCCAGAGCCCTCCAGAATGCTACAGGGACAGCACCAGCACACACCATTTCTTCCCCTCCCACATTATGCTTGAGCTCCTGATCACTCACAGCAGCCTGGGTCGTGCTGTCAGCTGCCACTAGATCAGGAAGGTGTTGCAGGATCAGAGCTGCCTGTGTGGGATGCTCTGTGGTTTATTAGAAGGATTACTGGAGTAGTTAGCAGGACTTTGGAATAGGAAACATGCTTTTGGATTAGCCTGCTTGCACAAAACTTGCTATTACAGCTGTGCTGACAGAACACTCACTGATGGCAAGCACAGTCTTTACTCGCCAAATTGTTAAACTAATCTTGTTTTTAAAACAGATGAACAAATAAAATGAGCTAAACTGGCAGAGAAATGAGGATATTCGCCTCTGATAATTGTGTGTCTCAGGGCTTAGAAGCATTGCCTGTGTGAATCACACCAATGTGTGCCCAGTGTTATAATCAAGCAAATCTGTTCTCTTTAATTGTCAAATCAAAGTGTGTGTAACTTTAGTTACATCATCTGTTTTGGTACAGGTAGGATTTAGAGCCTGCAGGAATCTTTCTCCAGCTTAATGTTTTAACCCAGTTGAACAGCTTAAGTGTTTAATGCTTGTCTGTGGCCTCTTCCTCTCTTTTCCCATTACATCTTCTGTAGAACCAGCCACTTTCTTTCTTAAACCTCTCTGCAACCTGACTTTTCTGCCCTTTTGGCCTGTGAGCCCAAGTTCAAAATGGCTTTTTCAGCCTTTAGATTCCCTTCCTCTGGCCTTGTGGAATACCAAGACCCATTTGGGGATCCCTGCCCTATGCCTGGGGCTGTACTTCATAACACTGTTAACTGTAGCTGCCTCCTGGAGATTGAATTTGTTCTGTAGGATGCCTTAGCTCTGTGTCAGCCACCAGCCTGACCATATATGTTTTTACTTCTCTGCTGAAGTGAGAAAGTCTGCTTAGGGCACAGACAAAAAAGGTCTAGGTTCAGTATCCTGGATGTTGCAAGGATATGTTGCTCTTGGGAGTTTGCTGAGGGCTGGGGATGCAGGTTAGAGAAGTATTTCTCTCACCCCCTTAGGAGCTGCAGAGAAATGACACTGCCTGTCCTCAGGCTGGGGCCTGACCTGACAGTGAATAATTGTATTCCAGTTTGTTCAAGATGTATTTTACGCATTTTAACACAACTTCTCTTCCCTAGAACGCCCCCAAATTCCAGGAGAAGAAAGGTGAGTGATGAGGAGGCAGTCATCCCAGAAAAGATCAGAGTTCCTGATCCCGTGAGCAGCTCTGAGAGCTCAGAGAAAGAAGAGGATGAGAAAGAGAAGGCGAAAGCTGCAAATGGTAGGAGCCTTTCATTGCCCTGGAGCTGACAGAGTGGGACTGGAGGCTTGTGTAGGAGCAATCCAACTTGCTTGGCTAGAAAAAAATGCTTGTAAAGTGATGGCTATTCCCTTGTGCTCTTAGAAAAATAGGACAACTAATTTAGCACCCAATTCTCATGTGGAGTTTCTGAGAAGCACAGATGTCTGCTGAAGCTAGAAAAAATCTGTTATGTTTCATGGGGGAGGGATGGGTGTTGTTGCTTGGATGAAGCCTTGGGAACCCATTGCTGCCCACTGTGGAGCACTGGTTGGTCCCATGGATGAGGGAAGGATGTGTTAGTTGGCCTGGTAAGCCAGAGCCCCCTGTCTGACGTGGGGATAGATCGCTGGTGCAGCTGATGTGGGTGGCGTTGGCTTGCAGAGTCTCACAAAAGCCCATGTGTCTGATGCATTTTGGCTCAGTTCATCTACTGTAGACCAGCCTTTACAAACCTGCAGATCTTGTCAGGATCTTTGTCTTGGTGCTGAGGAGAAGGATGGGGTAGAAGAGCAAAGAATTTGTCTGTCCCATGGACAGCAGTGATGGTGGTGTTGAGGCAGATGTGGAGATGGGACCCTGCCCTGCTGCTGGGACCTTCCTGCAAACCAGAGGCCACACTGGTGTGACAAACACACTCACACAGCTATTCTGTGGCTCTCTCCTGTGCAGCAGCCAGCCTTTCTCTGGCCACAAACTCGGCAGTGAATGTAGAAAGCAGTGAGGAGGATGAGTCCTCGTCAGAAGAGGAGACACTGGCTGGGAAAGGTGCAGTGACGGTAAGGCAATTCTCTTTGGCTTTTAAAGGCCGATGGTACTCTGAGGCCAGGACTGTCCCAGACTCATTGGCACGTGTAGAATTGTGGGCTGGGGTGGAATTCCTGTTAAAATGACCCTCCTATTCTGCCATAAACCTTCTCTTAGATACCTGTCTCCCAAATGCTTCCTAAAAGAGCTTGCCCAGTTGCCACACTGCTATTGAAGGTACATTCTCCACTTTAGCCCCTCATCTGTGTGTAGGCTTCTAATTTTTTTGTTTCCTGTAGGTGACACCAGCTGTGGTGGGTGGCAAAGCTGCCAACTCCCTCCATTCTCCCCCCAAGCCCACTGCCCCGGCGGGCAGAGCAGCAGTGCTCCCTGCTCCCGACAGAACTGTGCTCTCCAACAAGCAGCAGCCCAATGCCCCAGCTGCAGCTCCAGCCAAGGCCCAGAAACTGCCCTCTCCTGGGAAGCCTGGACATGCCACAGCAGCTGTGGCCAAAGTAGGGCAAAGCAAAGCACCAGTAACGACCAAAGCACCAGAAAGTTCCAGCAGCAGCAGCAGCTCCTCATCCGAGAGCGAGGAGGAAAAGGAGACGCCGACTGCGAAGGCCCCAGCCTCCAAAGCGGGTGAGGAGCCTGCAGGGTGTGGTAAATGTGCGTGTGTGTCTGTGTGTGTGTGCTCCAGCTCTGCTACGAGTCGGGTCTGAGACGTGCCTTTAGCATGTTCCTTTCAGCTCCCTCGCTGGAAAGCTCAGAGTGATGTTTGTTCCTTGGGGAGGCTGCTAGAACACTGCGAAGCAGCCAGCTCTGGAGCTCCGTGGGATGAATCCAGCATGCTTGCTCCCATTTCAAGCAGCAGATCCTGTGCTAAGATGTCTGTCTGGCAGCACCCAGCACTACAGGGTTGGGGGTAACAGCACAGTGTGTCCGGGGGAGATGCAGTACTGATGCTACAGATATTTTCAGCTTTTTGAAAAGGCACTGCAGCGTTTTCTCTTTATTCCCAATTGCCAAGTGATTAGTTTTGAATTTTGAAGTCTTTAGGGAAATCTTTAAGTGCTTTGAAGTGTGTGTTTGTGTGTTGGAGAAGGGGGGTGAGGCACAGACCGTTGAAGCTCTGAAAATGATCCTTCTCTTGGCTCTTTTCCAGAGGAGGCCCAGCTGGGCTGGGTACCCCTGCAGGGAGCTGTGTGTGGCTGGGCAGTTCCCCGTAGGGTCCAAGGGTGGCCAGGAAGCGTTTCCCATCCCTGCCAGCACTGTCAGAGTGGTGTTTGTGGGCCAGCGTTTGTCTGGAGAAGCTGTTCCCAGCAGGCCACTGATGCTTTCAGCAGGGCTGGGTCCTCTTCCCTGCAAATCGCCTTAGCCCTCTCTGCTGCTTGTTTTGTTTCACTGACTTCAGAAGCCACATCAGCGTCATTCTCTGGGGGCTCAGAGCAGGCAGCAGCTGTGACATCTCCTCGCTTGTGTTTCAGAGCCGAAGCAGGCGGCTGGGGCTGCCGAGAGCAGCAGCGAGGAATCAAGTGAGGACACATCCTCTGAGGAGGAGAAGCTGGCAACTCCAGCCGTCCAGGTAACCTCTCCCAACACAGGTTCTTTGTCCCTAGGAAGTCACTTCCCTTCTTTAGAAGATGAGAGGAATTGCTGCAGTGCTGTATTCTGACAACACATTTTACCTTGGGTGTGTGAGATCTCCCAAGCCGGAGAACATGCTGTGTGCCTGAGAGCCCAACTAACCCCTGCTGGCATCAACCGTTCCATCCCAGTTTCTGCTAGTGCCGAAGCTGAGGGTGATCCTTCGGTCTGTAGGAGGTGATTGGTGTGCAGTTTCACAGATACAGTTCAGGGAGTCTGTGGAGAAAGTGGCTTGCTTCAGGTAACTCCACAGCCCATGGGTCTGAACAAGCCTGTCCTCGTCAAAGTTAGCAAGGTAGTTTGCTTTAAAACATTCCACGCAGTTAGAGCTTTCAGCCATTTCCTTTGGAGGTGTGACCTGATTCTCCTGTTCCCTTTTGTTCTGCCTGTTCCCAGGCAAAGCCAGCTGTGAAAGCAGTGCAGTTTAATGCAGCACCTGCTGCTCCAGTGTCTCTCAAGAAGAATGCAGCGAGGCAAACAACGCTGGCACCAAGCCAGGCCAAACCTGCATCCACAACGGTTCCGGGGGCTGCGCCGCCTGATGAGGCATCAGAGAGCAGCAGCTCATCAGACAGTGAAGATGAAGAACTTCCTTCAGTAACCCAAGTGCGTCTGTCCAAGATTCTCACTCTCCTTGCATGCCTCTCAGGGCTAGGAACTGCAGTGAAAAGAACATTTTATAAACGCACTTAGTGTGTAGCAAAGTCATGTTGGGGGTGGGAGGAAAGAGGCGTGGGGTGTTCAAAGGCACTTCAGTGTCTTTGCTCTGAGCTATAGTCAACCCACTGTGCCTTTCTTAAAACAAAAAAAGAAGTCCGTCAGTACTTTTATTTAAAAAACCTCCCAGCAATTCTTTCACCACCTGAGGAGGCAAATTGTAATGGTGGAATTTGCTTCTCAGGTATAAATAGCAATAAATAGTGTCTAATTTGTTGAGCTGCAGTGCAGCCCAACTTCCCTGCTATGGAGAGTGCAAAGTGCTGCCTTGTACCTCACTGAAGGGGACTGGTAGTAGCAGCAGGCTGATGAAGGATGTCTGGTCTTGCTTTCTCATCTTGGGAGATTATCCCCACACAGCTAGATGAAAGAATTCCTTCTGTCCTGCCAGTCACTAAACTTCCTTCAGGGTTTGTTTTTCCCAGGGGGCTCTGAAATCTCTTCCCCTGATTACAGTCTGAGCAAATGAATTATGGTGCTGTGGGATTTGCCTTATTTCATTCTGTTCATGTCTTGTCCAGACAAAGCCACCTCCAAAATCCTCCCAGGCCGTCTCATCCCCAGTGAAACCCACACCAGCAGCATCACCTTCCGTCAGAGCATCTCCAGCAAAAACACTTCCCCTGTCCCAAGGGAAGCCAGCACCAAAGTCAGCAATGCCAAAGCAGGCTAAAACCCTGCTGGGAAGGACTGCTGCTCCCACAAAGCCTGCTGAAAGTATAAAGCCAGTGGAGACCTCTGGCTCATCAAGCAGTGAAGAGGAGGATCTCCCTGTGCCCATCAGCCAGAAGGTAGGTGATCCTTATTCAGCCCAGTGCCAAGGGATGGGATATACATGACAAATGTTTATCCCTTAAATGCTACTACTGATCTCCTTGAAACACCAGGAGTATGTTGTATCTCGGACCCTCAGAGAGGAAGATCTTTCTGCTTGGAAACACCAAGTACAGCCTAACTCTGCTCACCCAGCCGTACCAGAGGAGGGTGGGGGTAACCGATTTGGTACCAGCTGTTCACTCCACTCATGCATTGCCCCTCTGGAGTGGGCCTTGTGAGGGTTTGGTTGGAGTTCACTAACGATGAGCTCAGACCGGACTCAGGTGGCTAAACTCAAAGGGAAGCAAATCCCTTCCTTGGAGCATCCTTAGGCATATTGTATTGGGACCTTCTGCCTCAACTCTGAGCTGCAGGGCCCTTCAGAAAGTGCCCTGAAAGCAGCCTTTTGGAGATGGCACTTACTGTCTGCATGGGAGGAAGAGAAGCTGGGGGCAGAGCCTCACGTGTCCTTGCAAGGAGGCTCTTTGTCAACACGTCCTTTCAGTATTGACAGGCAGGAGCCAGCAAGGCTCTGCATTTTTGTCTTCATAGCCTTGGTCTGCTAAGGTGGGTGGAGGGGGACGCATCTCTAAACAGTTGGCTCTGTGCTGCTCTCTTCCTGCATGATTGATTATATGTGAGGCTTCAGCTCTGGGTGACAGGAACAGCTATTCTGATAGCTCTGCCATGGGGTCCTGAGTAGAACCATTGAGACTCATCCCTTTGAGCTGGGTTGTAGGTGAAGGATGTGCTGGGGTAGGTTAGTTTCCCCCAGTGTTGATGCTGTGAAGCTGCCAGCAGCAAGTTTTACCTGCTGATTTAACCACTTCAGCATCTTCCCTCTTGCAAACTGACACAGCAAGGGAAGAGCTTGTCATCGAGGAAGCTCTATTTTTGCCAAGCAGGCTGTTTCTTCCCATGTTAGTAGCCTACAGGCAGAGACCACGAGTGAAGCCTGAAGATAAAACTATTGGGCTTAGCTGTGTCCACAGTCCTGTCCTCCCAGTCAAACTCTTCTTAGCTCATCCTCACCATCTGCTACTTGGGCATATGCTAACCACTGACTTACTGTATCCTGCAACTTCCTCTGGCTTCTGTGCAAGATCCAAACAGATACAGAGCGTTGGAAGCTGTTTCATCCTTCCATGTGGGGGTGGATTAGCACAATTAAAATGAACATCATGCTTAAATTGAACTGCTTAATTGGTATGTTTACCCCTGAAGACTCAGGAATATTTAGTCAAAGAAGTTGACAAGGTATTTGCATATTTTTGGGGGGGAAGGATGGTGATAGGGAACAGTCTGACCCTAAAAATGTTGTGAGCTACTTTTCTTTTGGAACTGCTAATTCTGCTCTTTCCTCTTTTGTGGATGTTTTGGGCCAAAAATGGCACTTGAACCCTCTATGGACAGGCTTTGGCTTCTGTTTACAAGGAGTGGGTGTGAGATGCACATGCAACCATGTGTTGGGAACCCGTGTCTTCCTTGAGCATCCCAGGAAAACCCACGTGGGCTGCACTAGCAGAAGTTGTTCCTGCAACTTTTTATCTTGGACAACACGCCCTGCGGGGAGAGGCCAAACCTCCCAAGAGACAGGGGGTCTTTTTCCCTGCCTGAACCCTGTTCTGCCCCTCTGGGCAGGTGACGGCTGTACCTTTGCTGGGCCATGACACAGCTGGGATAGTGGTCCTCCCCGTCCTGATCCGCTGGCGGTGGTTCCGCGGTGCACAGGCAGCGATGGAATGTGATTGTACAACGTGCCGGGCGCACGTGGCTCAGTGTTGTTCCCTCTCTTGTCATGCAGCGCTGCAGGATGCAAATGGGCCCAGCGAGTGGCAGATGGGGTGTGTGGCAGCTGAGTCATCACGTTCCCCGGAGCCGCAGGCAGCTCCTGCTTTGGGGGCTGGAGAGGGAGCAGGAAAAATGATTTCCTCTTGAGTTATTTTCCTCCTCTCCGAGTTGCTTAAGTACCTGTGACTCTCGAGCTGTCAGAAGCTCTCTGCTTGTGTTACCTGCTCCTTGGGTGTAACTCGGCCACGGTGCCAGCCTGATCCCACCTGCGGCTGTCATCCGTCTGATGCGGATGGAGGGACCTTGGCCTCCTTCCAGGAAGCTCTGAGGCTGTGTAAACCTTATGGTGATTTCTCTGTGGATGCCTTTATGTTCTTTCTGTGTTAGGATGCCCCTGCATGGCAGCTCTTTCCCAGTCCCTTGCTAAGTTAGGAAATCAAGCAGCCCTGTGCTGTGCATCTGTATGGGGGGGAGAAACCAGTCCTGTTGCTATGAAGGGCTTAAAACTGAGTGAGTGGGCTCTGATCTTGGTAAGCTCTTCCCTTTCACAGCAGTGCTTGGGATGGCAGGGAGAGGAGCTATTGCGTTAATGTGTGTGAATTCTTCTGTCTGCTTCAAGTAGTTCTCTCTCTTCAGCTTTGCAAATCTGGCCTCTCTCCTGGAGATTGTGACTCACTGGTATCAAAACAAAACAGAGAATTGAGGTTTGCAGTCCCCCCTCTCCAAGCACTCCTGGAGGTTTCTGTTTCTCTAAGCAGAGTCAAAATGTGCTTGGCTTGTTCAGGGAGCTGTTCTGTAATGGGATAAACATGCAGATGCTGTTGTCTGTTTAGTGTTTGGCTTGGAGATGATAAACACTGCCCCAGTGGCAGCCCATGGCGGGGCTGTGCCAGGAGGCACAGTAGGATTGGTCTTGCTGGGAGGCTGCTAGGCTGTTCCTGGCTGTGGGGGTATGTCAGTGTGTTGGGAGCATGGCAGGGGGATGGCAGGGGTGGTGCAGCCGGGCAGGAATCTCTCACTGAATGCCAAAGCAGGCTGCCATCACATACCGGGTGGACAGGGTCTGCCTGCCCTGGCAAACATGACGTACTCTTTGGCAGAGCAACCCGGAGATGAGCCATGAGTGGAGTAAACTGAGTGGGTGCAGAGCGCTGTGAGCTGGGGAATTTCTGCAGGGGGTAAAATTCCCAGATCTCTGCACTAGTGCAGCCTGTCTCTCAGTTGCTTGGGGGAGTGGCTTGTGGCCTGTCCTGGGACATCAGTGTCAACAGGTGCTGTAGATAATAAGTGTCAGAGGTTTTTTGTTGTCCGAAGATTTCTAAATTCTTAGACCTGTTGACACATCAGTTTCCAAGGTGAGTCCCACTCTATCTCTGCCTGCCTTCTGTGTTCCCAAACCCTTGTGTCAGTCCTGTGTCTACACTGAACCCTCCAGCACCTCTAGGATGTAGCTGCTCTGTTACTGTCCCTGAATCTTGGTATGGGGCAAGGCTTCCCAACTCCTACTGATTCCCTGAGCTGGGGGTAAGTCATGCTTAAATAAAAGGCATTCCTGGAATTGCAGTTGCTTCTCCTGCCCTCAGGCTCCTGTCCAGCCAGTGTCCCTGCTTGAAGAAAGAACTGCTGTTATGACCTTGCAAGCGCTGTTAGCCTGAGTGCTGGTGCAGTAAAACACACTCAGGTTTCCTGTCAGAAGCAAATTGCTAAATGTAGAGGTACGTGTGTACAGCAGCTCAGTCCAGGCAGTAACTGAAGCCCCTTCTACTCTTAACATGCCAAGGATGGAGTGAGTGTTAGTAGCAGCTGTGTTAGCGTAAAACAAAACCCAGCTTGAGCTGAAACGGCACTTAAACTCCTAAACAACACCTGTACTAACACTCTGTTTCTGGGCCTCTGTTTCTATTTTGTTAAGAGGTTAACAGAACAGCCCAGGCCTGTTCCCAACCAGAGCCAGGCTTCCAAAGCTGGGCCACCTGAAAAAGCAGTGGGAAGCACCTTGAAAAGCCAAGTCTCAGAAAGTGGGAGCAGTGACTCCTCTGACAGTGAGGAGGAGTCCCCTGCAACACAGAGGCAGCCTCCCCCAGCTGGTAAGTCTCCTGGTAGCCAGGATCCCTCACCTGCATCCTCATGGGTTTCCTCCTCTCCCTTACACGTGTAAAAGTGGAGCCTGGTGTGATAGCTCCTGCTCTGGATAGCCACAGAGAGCAACTCTTTCTCATAGTGACAATCTCTTAATGCTTTTCCTGCAGTGAAAACCAATTCTGTGCCCCAGCCAACAGATGTGAAGAAGGCAGCAGCTTCAGCACCAGCCACAGTCCCTCCAGCTGTGGACAGCAGTGATGATTCCAGTGAGGAGTCAGATTCAGAGGATGAAATAGTTCCCCCTTCTCAGGTGAGGAGCTGCTGATGCACTGGGTGTGTAGGCTGTTAGTGCTGCAGCTCAAGAGGTCTCAGGATTTGGAAGGTGATCCCTGGGCAGCTGATGAGCAGTGCAGAGGAGCCTCCCCCTGGCTGGATCAGGTTTTCTTGGCAGTGTCCGTGGATTTGGCTGACCCCAGCTCTGGGTGCCCGCCTTGGCCATAGCAGTCTTCCAGTGTGTGAGAGCAGTGGAGGGTGTGAATGCTTTGACAGGAACATGAGTAGACACTCAAGCCCAGACCTCCTCTGGGACTCTGTTCCCTCTACTCGAGGAAATAAGACTGGAAAAGCAGCCAAATCCTTACAGGCAGAATCTTTCCGTGAGCTGTGTAGCTCCAAGGCAACCCATTTCCTGCTTCCTCCCATACTCCTGGAGCTCTCTGGGACTCCTCTTCCACAACCCCTGGGAGGATGGAAGGATCTTCCCCAAAGGGTAGCACAGTGGTCCTGCTGCCTTTCAGCTGGAGGAGCCATTCTCTGCCTTGGAGGAGGGAGGTGACTCCATATCTGTGCTGAGGGCACCACTGAGTGTTGTGGAGCCCATCCCAGCTCTCCCACTGGAGTCTTTTTGTGTCTCTGTGCCAGTCCTTCGAGGCTGTGGCTGATCTCCCTGGGGACAGAGCTGCCTCAGTGAAGCTGTCGTGGCTGTCTCTGTGCTTCTGCTGCAATTTGAGCCCAAGAAATTGCATGAAAAAGCACTGACTGGGGAACATGGCTAACATTCCTGCATGGTGGTCGCTTGGCTCGTGCTCTGAGCTGAGGTGTTGGTGGCCAAGCACACTTCACATCTCACACATAGCCATCCCCTGCCTGGCCAGTGCCTTTGCTGGGAGAGGGACATCATGTGCACTCAGGAAGCCCTTGCTGGCCTGCTGCTGTGGCCATGGAAAGGCTGTCTTCCACCAGCTGAGGGGCAGGCAGCCAGCCTGAGCAGTCCTTGAGTAAAGCATGTTTATAGTACTGGGGTTGCGTAAAATAATGCAGTTGCTGTAACTTGAGCTCTGTGTGAGAGGGCTGAGAGCTCACGTTGGATTGGTGGATCTGCATGGCAGAGCATTGCCTTTTCCTTTCTGAAGGCCAGATGTTTTGTGAGGGAAATGTCAGCCCACAAAGGCCCAGCTTGACAGAGGTCTGGAGAACGAGAGCTGCTCACGTAGCCTTGTTGGTAACACAAACCAGAAGGCCAAGTGCTCCTTCGTGGCTCCTGCTCCCTCCTCTGCTGGCATTTGTGTCTTGGCCCTGTCGTCAGTGCCTGATTTCCATGCCCCTGGCCCTTCTATTTTTAACTTCTCTTACGTTAAGTTTGATGGGAGGTTTCAAATGTGAGGCAAAATAAAATTGCTTCTTGTTAATTTGCTCCCCAATCTGTTGCTGGCTTTTGGACATGGAGGCAGATTTTCCCAGTGGTTGGTGTCTTTGTTTATCTCTCTTACTAGTTAACTCTTGGTGCATGATTTTTAGGGTGTAGAAGGCATCTTGGAGTCCAAGTGCCTGCTATGCAAAGGTTTGCAACTGCAGTCTTGTTGGTGCTTGCAGTGAGTAGGGATTCACAGCCTGCAAGCACAACACATTTTGCCTTCTTGCCCTCGTGGTGGGTTCCTTTGGGGCACTGAGCTAATGCTTTTGACACTCCTGAGGTGCTGGCCCTCACTGCTGCTCCTGGCTATGCCAAAGGTCCTGCTCAGAGGCTCGTGGGAAACAGAGCTGGTCTGTAAAGGAGAGAAGAAAAAAACAAAAGGCCTTGGTGCTGAAACTGATGGAAAGACTCAGGAGTTAGTTCTGGGTTGGTGTATGGTTCTATATCTTTTCCCTCCAGGTTGTGCTCTGTCCTGATTTTCTTTCTCATCTGTTTTAGAGTCTGCCCCAGCAGAATGTCAAAGTAACGTCGGTTTCGAGCGCGGTGGCTGCGAAGGCCAGTGCCACCCTGCCCTCAGGGAAGAGGATAAAAGCTCCTGCTGTCCCTCCAGTGAACAGGGTGTCTGAGAGCTCGATCAGTGACTCCTTGGAGCGCAATGTGCTGGCAGGAAAGGTAATGATGGAGGAGACTAAAGCGGGGAGCTTCCCTGGGAAAAGAGGGAAGATGGGCCTTCTGGGGTCTGGTGTTGTGTCCTCAGCTGTGGGAGTGCGTTCGTGAAGCATGGTGAGAAGGGCTGCTCTGTCCTAGCCACTGTTATCACACTGTGAGGTGAGGCAGAGGAGCAGTGAGCAGCTCTAGTGCCTTTGCTGTTCCTGTCTCAGCTGGCTGGCTGGTTTCTTTCCTCTTTTGTGATGGCAGTTGTCTGCTTGGCCACAGCTGCCCACTTCAGCTGAGGGCCAAGGGGGAGTTGGGGTCTCTGTCCTGCCTGAGAGGTTCTTGGGCTAACCTTGACACAAACTGGAGTAGTACAGCTGAAGAAGGACCAAGGTGGTCCAAGCCCATCTACTCTGGGCTACTGCTTATAGTTCATGGACATGAGCAGTTAGTTATTCCTCCTTCCAGATCTATTTCCTTTTCCTCTCCGTAGACCCCCACTGCTTCTAGCCTGAAGCAAACGGTTCCTGTGGGAAAAGCTCCTCCAGCCAACAGTACCGCCCCACAGGCTGCTTTGTTCCCGGGAAGTTCCACTGCCAAGGTGAAGAAGCCAGGCCTGCAGCCAGTGCAGGATGCCCAGCTGAGCCAGGCCACACTGCCCACCCAGGCAGAGGACACCTCAAACAGCAGCAGTTCCTCTGACAGTGATGAGGAGGAGACGCCCAAGCAACCCCCCAAACCTGGTCAGTTCTCTCCAGAAGATGCTCTCAGTGCTGCCAGGGTGGGGACAGGTGTTATGCTCCCCCTTGGGAGGTGTGCAGTGGTTGGAGAGTGATTCCTCCTCTCCAGCTTGAAAGAGCACTTCCCTTTCTTCGGAGGTCGAAGGGCCTTTTGGTGGCAGTACCTGTGTTGGGTAGGTGAGCTCAGCTCCAGGCAGCAGTGGTGGATTTAATGGGATGAACTCTGCTCTTCCAGCAGGCTCCCTGCAGAAACCAGAAACTCAGCCAGCCCACAGCTCCTCCTCGGAGTCCAGTGAGGAGGAGGAGGAGGCAGCATCACAGGTATGGTACCTGAGTAGTCTCCTAAGTAGAACGGAGAGAGGACTTGATTCTCAGCCATATTAGACAGGGTGGTTGCTGGGTGGGTTTTCCAGCAGCAGAGAAGTGGGGACTCCCCAGTGCAGTGGTATGTGCAAGACCTTTTGGTGGGGACACAGAGGCTTTTGAACCTGGAGTGCTTCCCCAGGCAACCAGGCCTTGAGTCCAGCATTCATGGTGTCTTCCCTGGGAGAAGAGATGGGAGGAGGTGGTACCTTGCAAGGGTTAAACCAGGAGAACTGGTGCGCAGTGCCAATAGCAGCAGGGATTTTTTTTTTCCCCCACTTCTATTTGTAATTTAACCCGTGTCCAAGCCATTACATTCCCTTTGTAAGTAACGTGCAGGGCGTGCAGCACATCTGCAGTGCATTAGCTGTGCGTGGGCGCACACTAATGGCCAGGAGCCTCCCACAAGCCTGCCTTGCTGGGCAAGAACAAAGAGGAGTGTGGCTGTCAGCTCAGCCAGCGTCTGTCAGGGCTGGCCCTTCTCCTGGTAGCCCTGAGCTCTTCAGATCTGGCTCCACAGGTGGTCAGAGGTGGGCCCTTCACTTGGAGTATGAGAACAATAGCAGCAGAGACAGATCTGTGTGTCTGGTGTGTGGGAGGCTGTCCTGCTGTGACTCCTCAGTGTGTCTGTGCTGTTTCAGTCCCTCCTCACAGGCTACGTGGGCTTCCCCAAGACCCCAGCAGCACCCCAGGCACCAAAGATGGTTTCCCCCCAGCCTGCAGGCGAAGTGGGGCCGGGGAAGGCAGCCGTGACTGCTCCCAGCTCTCCCGCCAAGGCCCCTCTGAAAGCAGCCCCAGCCGACAGCTCAAGCAGCGACAGCAGTGACTCCGACACAGATGACAACCAGGTGGCTGCAAACCACAAAGCAGGTGGGTCTCCTTTGGCAAGGTTGGGAATTTGCTTGGCCCAGGAGCAAAGGCGTGCTGGCACAGGAGGGTGACACTGGGGAGGGTGTCAGTGGGGCGGGCCGTGTTCCCAGTGTGTCTCCATCAGGAGCCCAGCAGCACAGAGTGCTGCTGCCGTCTGCTGGCTTCCCTGGCCGTGGCACAGCCCTCTCCCTGAACATCCTGCTTGTGCTGGCTGGCTGTGAGGCTCAGAGCTTGGTGCCTTTGCCTCTTCTGAGCTCTGCTTTGACCACAGTAGTTACTGGGAGCAGGGACTGCTCTCCCTGGAACTGAGGCATGCTGAATTGGTGTGCTGAGGTAGTGATGGCTTCTGTGGAAGTTAAATATGAGGAACATCTGCTACACAGTGCTGTTCAAACCTCCCTTTGGGTTGTGTGGGCTCTGTTGCATATCTGCAGTTCAGAGCAGGGGAAGTGAGTGGAGAAAGGAAAAGTCCCACCATTTCCCTGGTTTGTTGGCAAATTGTATAACTTGGAGCTGGAAGCTCCTGCTCAGGTGTGAAGCCAGCACCTTCAGCTGAGCTCTGGCCTGCTCTGGAGGCTCAGATGGGTCTGTTGGCCCTTTGGGCACATCATATATAGCAAAGGGCTGTTGAGAAGGTCAGAATTATATATGGGCTCAAAAAGGCTCTGAGGTCAGCTCTAGGTGATGGTTAAATGTGGCAGTGTGGATAGCCCCACCACCTTGGGAAGTCCCTGACTTACTGGGGCTGGTGCCCTGGGGAAGGACTGTTCTATCTGCGCTCACCCATCTTGGCAAACAGCCAAAGCTGCGTTGTCACCCACTTCTCTCACCAGATGCTTGATCTCAGGCTGAGGCATCTTTCTCTGACTCTGCTATAGATGGCCAGCAGGTTTAGCTTTTCTGGGAGAAGAACTGGCTGTTCCTCTTCAAATACACATTTCCATCCTCATGTGACTGTGATCTGTGTAATGAATGCTCCCTGAGTTGTCTTCTCTCTTTGTCACAGTTTCTGCAGAAAACAACACCCCTTCAGGGCAGGAAGCCACAGAAGCCTCCAACAAAGAGAAGGCAGCAGGAAAAACAGTGCCAGGTCATGCCAGCGTGAAACCTTCCACAGTCAAGAAAGCCCTGGCAGTGAAAGAGAAGGATGGTGGAGCAAAAGAGGTGCAAGTGACCCCAGCATCATCACATGCCCTGCTTTCCGTCCCACAGTCAGGGGAGCCAAGCTCGGGGAGCGAAACCGAGGTCACCACTGCTGACAAAGTCCCTGCAGTGCAGACAGTGGAAAGGTTGGAAGTGAAGAAGAAGAAGAAAAAGGAGAAAAAAGAAAAGAAGGATAAGAAGAAAACACCCTCCACGGCAGAGAAGCCTGTGAAAACGTCCAAGAGCAAAGACAAAGAGAACAAGAAGCAGAAAACGTCTCAGAAGCGGAAACTGACAGGAGAGGACGGGGCTGTGGGGCAGCCCAAGAAGAAGAAACGGAAAGAGCAAGCTAATGAAGAAGTACCCAAAAAGAAAAAAAAGAAAGCAAATGGTGACCTGGAGAAGATGACAGGCAGCAAGGAAAAGAAAAAACCAGCTAAAAGTAAGCATCCTACACTTGGGGCCTAGTTTGCAATAGGTTCCTTCAGCTGATGCATGTTCAGCCTCCAGTGCAGGGCCTTGTAAGTAGCACCCACTTTTCCATTGGCCTCCTGCTTGGCTGCTTCCCTCTTAGAATCATAGAGTCATTTGGGTTGGAAAGACCTCTAAGATCATCAAGTCCAATCATTAATGCAGGCCTACCCCCAAAACATGTCACCGAGTGCCATTTTTACACATCCTTTAAATCTCTCCAAGGATGGCGACTCCACCACTGCCCTTGGTAGCCTGTTCCAGTGTTTAACAACCCTTTCAGTGAAGAACTCTTTCCTAATACTCAATCTGAACCTCCCCTGGCTCAACTTGAGGTCATTTCCTCGTGTCTTCTTGTTCTGTCACGTGTTAACTTTCTACTCCTCGCCATTCTGTAGCGCTCTCCTCACTGCCCTAATCCAGAGGCCATTTTTTTATTTGCAGTGCAACCTGCATTTGCAAATCAGAGCTGGTTCTGTGGAGGATCTTGTAGGCTTAAAAAAAAAAAAAAAGAGAAGGTTTGGCTGGGCCAGATCTGCTGGGATTTGTGTTCTCTGCTGAGGTGCAGCCCTTCATTTTGGAGCAGACTTGTCTCCATTGGCCCTTGTGTGGGCTGTTGCATGGGGGTGAGCTGGAGCCTCTTGCAGCAGTTGTGCTGAGCTGAACCTCATGTCCATGCTGTGTTAGAGGCTCCCCTTGCTCTCATTTCTGGCATGTGGCCAGCTACTCCAGCCCTGAGGCGGTTCCTGGGAGCGGGTGGGCAGCGGGATATGGAAAGAAGGGAATCCTATGTAATTCCACCCACGCACGTGCACAGATAGTAGGATCAAACTGCTCTGGCTCAGAGGCATTAGGGAAACATCCCTGGATGCAGCTGCTTGTAGGAGGGCTCTGCCCTCGTCCAGCTGCAGCTCTGGAAAGCTTGCTCGTGTTTGGATGTGATCAAAAACTTGCTGGAGGTGATCCTACCAGTCTGTGCTCCGTCTCAGAGGCTGAAAATACCAGAATCCCTCTCTTAGTTGGCTTTTCTTTCCCTCTCCCAGAAAAAAAGACTGGAAAAGAAAAGAAAAAGAGCAAAAAGGTGTCTTTGGAAGGGGAGCCTGTAGCAGATGGCTCTGCTGAGGTTCACAAGAAGAAGAAGAAGGTATGTGCCAGACCCTGGGCTGGGGTACCGTGGGCAGAGCTGTTCTGAACCGTGGCTGTGGTCCTCATCCCGGCAGCATGGCAGGCTGGAGAAGGAACAGAACCGTGTCCTGGCCTTGCTGGCAGTAGAGGGGAGCCTGCAGTTAACTGTGGCCAGTCTCGGGACACCCCGACCTTTGGTTGGTGTTAGGGTGACTTGAAGAAGGGCTTGTTCCTGTATTGCTGCCCCAGAGGCCCTTTTGGTGGCAGAGAGAGCCTGTCCAAGGAGTAAGTGCTGCTCTTGAGCTGTCTGTTCATCTTGTTCTCAGCAGAAACTGGAGCTCTTGAGGGCTTTGCATACCATGACAAGGGCTCGAACGGATGACAGAGAGACTACAGGATGTTCCTTGTGGTGGCTTCCACCTCCACAGGGACATATCCTGGAAGTTTCTCTGGCTCTGCTGGGTCCTTCATATTTGTGGTGCAGATGATAATGAGTATTTTTCTGTCTTTTCTTTTTAGAAGAAGAAAACAGCTGAGCCTGAAGGATTGTGAGAAGGTACATGGCCTGTAGATGGGGACTATCCATTGGTACCTCTGAGCGGCGGTAACCTTGGCCAAATTCAGAACTCCTGAGCCAGTTTTGGGAAGACAGTGTGCCCTCTGAGTGCTCACTGAGCCAACCTGGCCTTAGATTAGAGGGCCAGGGAGTGGAGCAGTGTGAGGAAAGTCAAGCAGCTGCGTGCTGGCTTCTCTGGATATGTCTGACCTCAACTCTTTAGCTGCTGAGAACTGGATGTCCAGCCTGGATGTTGCTGACCTCTGTCACCAGCAGAGATGAGTGGCCTCTGGCAGTGTCTGTCTGTCCCTGCTGAGTACAGGGAGCTTGGAAGAGTGATGTTGATTAGATGGTGATGTTGTAGCCACCTGGAAGTGGACCAGATGCCTCTGCCCGTGCTCTGCTCAGCTGTAAGGCTGTTCTCCTCCTCCCCATCCCTAACTCTTTTAACTCCTCTCCCCAAAGGTACCGCATTCCTGTGATTAAGGATTTATGGGTGAAGATCAAACAGAAGAGAGGAAAAGGAAGCTCATCAGGAGAATTCCAACTTTTTTTTTCGATAATAATTTATAACTTCTTTTAACTGTGACTTTTAGAGCAGAGCAGTGTAACTTCCTGCCTCCTCCTGCCCTGCTGGGGCCCAGAGATGTGTTTGTTGTCCCTCCTGATGGAACAGAACTGGAGGAGGCAGTTTAATCAAAGCGGAGCATAAGCTGCTTTTCTCCTCATTGACACCCGGCCGGCCGTTTGTCTTACCACAGAGCTATATTTTTAAGAGAAACTTTTACCTTTTTTTCCCTTCCTCCTTCTGTGACTTGTGGTGTCAGTCCTTTTGCTACTACAGAAGAGAACTCTTGGTTTTCCTTTTTATTCTAACACTGACAGCAGTGATTATTGTATCCCTGGAGTTGCACTGAACAGCTGTGTCCAGCAGTTGTTCTCAGCCAAGGCAGATTCAGTTTTCGTGTTGTTTTTTTTATGGAGTACAAAATAAAAACCAACAACATGAGATTTTGCTTCTGCTACTTGCAGGGGAAGGGAGGTGACCAAGGCTGGCTGGCTCTGGAGGATGTTGTGGGTAGGAGAGGAGAACCCAGTGTCTGCCTGGGCTCATGGGCACTGTTTCAGCCCTTGGGGAAAAACTGCTTGCTTTCTCCTCCTTGGGGACAGACTGGGATTTAGGAGGTGAGGAAAAAGGGATCAGATCCCCTTGTGTTCTGCAGGTGAGGGCAGAGCTCTCTGGCTGTTGGAGGGAGATGGCTCCCAGCACAGAGGGCTGCTCCTCTCCCCCCACACTGTGACTCACTGAAAGGAGACTTCAAGCCTCCTGGGCCGTGGTGGGGGACAATGGGACCCCCAGGGTGCATGGGAAATCAAACAAGGGAGGGGCCAGAAATGAGGCAAGAAACGCCATCCTGGGTGGGGACACAGGTGTCCAAGTGTCTGCAGAGATTTTTCTTTATCTTTTTTTTGTTAAGATGTGTTTGTTTTTAATCTAGGACAGCTGCAAACTGCAAGCCCGGCCCTGCTAGAGTTGCTTACAAGGCTTTCTTATTCAAACCTTTATTTGAAATAATTAGCATGTGAGCTCATTTATAAAGGAGCAATCAAATATATTCAGGAAGATTTAAAGCCCCTCTGCCCACGGTTACCCACTGCTGCAGCTGTAGGTGAATCTATGTCTACAAATCTGAGCACTCCACGATACAAACCCATTATTCCAGCAATCTTAACAGGGCTCCAGCCTACGGGGATCAGTTAAGAAGCTGGTGGATATTGTTTTGCTGCTTTTAACGTTTGTTCAAGGTAAGGAAGCAGTAATCCTTCAGCAGGGGTGAAGCTCTGCCACTGCCTGGGTGCTGTGGGATGTCAGTGAGCCAAAGGGAACAGGATTTATTGATGTGACGTGACTGAAATCACGCTCCAGCCTGCTTTACCCTCTGAGGGGACACTTTGTCTCTAGCACTGATGGTGGTGGCAGTTCAGCCTTGGCTGGTGCTCTGCAGTAGGAGAAGAGTCACAGTCAGTGGCTCAAGGGGCAGAGTGTGCAGGGGTGCTTGCTGTTAAGTGCCTTGGAAAAGCAGTGTAAGAGCAGAAAAAAATCAGGACAGGAGCTGGGACGCTGGAGGCAACTGCTGGCACCCTCTTCTACTCTGCTGTGGGGGGGAAAAGAGGACACAGTCAGCAAGACAGCTCCAGGACCTTCCCAAACCCCTGTCTCCATGGCAGCCTCCCCAGCAGTGCTCTGGTGCTCCCCCAGGATTTTCCCCCAGGTCCCAGACTACACTTGGGCACTCACGTTTTTCTGCATTCAGCTTGAGCACGTCCACCCCAGAGAAGATCATCTCCTCCGGATCTGGGGTGGCAGCGGCAGCCGTGGGAGCAGCAACCCCTGCAAAGGGAAGGGCAGGGGGTGGGTGCTGGACCCCAGGGCTGCCCCATCACCCCCACCCCTCTGAGGGCAGTGGGGGAGAGACTGCACTCACTGCTGAGCAAGACGGTTGGGGGGCAAGGGCGGCTCATGGAAAACCCTGACTGCACACCTTGGCTCTAGCTGCTGCTACCTGGGAAGGGCTGTGTTTTTCAGGGTTCCCTCCAGCCTTAACATGCTGGCAACTAGCAGGCTCCTCCCTACAGCCTGGATGTCCTCCTCTCCTAGCTCTCCTCTTCCCTAATCCCAAGCAGTCCATCCATACTGCTCGCTCCTCTCTTTCCCCTCCCTGGCGACCTACCGGAGCAGTCCAGCTTTCCCCGGGTAGCAGTGCCCTCAATCTTGGTGCCGTTTTTGTAGCAGCACCAGCAGAAGCCGGTGGAGACATGGCACTGCTTGGGCAGGTAGTCGCCGTTCTCATCGCACTGTGGGCGGAACCGGCCCAGCTGGGCACTCTCAGCATTGGCCTCCGCCTGGCACTTAGTTTGCACTAAGGCAACAGAAACAGAGGGGAGATTGCATCAGCCCCCCGGGTCCTTCTCCCCCTCAACAGCCTCAGCAGGAGACTCTACCCAGGAGTTAAATTAAAGGTGAACAAGCCCCAGCCTGGTGACCCTTCTGAAGCTTTTGGGCTAGCCAAGGATGGAGGATTTGGGGTGGTGCTGCAGCTGTTCAGCGTTTTGCTGATCCCAAATGCCCTGCAGGCAGCGGGCAGAGATGCTCTTGTGATGTCCTACAGGCCACCAAGGACAGGCTCCCCACAGAATGAACAGGTCCATGACTGGAGGGAGGGTTTCATTCCCCTGTGGGATGCCCCATGCCAACACCTCCCTGACCCTCCCCAGCTCAGCAGTGCAATCCCCAATACCTTTTGTTGCTGGGATTGCCTTGCGCTCCTCTGACTTGGGGTTCTTGGCCATCTCAAACAGCAGCCACTTGTGCATCCAGGACTCGAAGGCCTGCAGTGAGGGGGACCAACATGTTAAAGGGCATGGGGGGTGCCAGGAGCTCCAGCTTGGCCTGGTAAGGTGGTGAGCACCATCCCCTTCCCTGGGGTGGGAACAGCCCAAGCCTTGCTCAAGCAGGCCTTTGTTTTTCCAGGTGGGGACATTCCAGCCCCAGTCCCTCCCCCAAGCAGGGCGCTCCTGGATGGGGAAGAGTAGGATGGCAACAAGCACTGACCTGCCAGTCTGCATGAGTCATGGTGGTCCTCAGTCTCTTCAGGTTGTCCATCAGGTTGTCCTTCAGCTCCGGAAACATCCTCCCAGGGTCTGCTTGCTGCAGAGCAACGGCCACGGTGAGACAGGGCAAAGAAAAATGAGGTGGGCATCTGCTGGTATCAGCCAGATGGATGCTGCAGGAGGCCAGGAGCTCCCACCAGCTCTGAGCACCCCAAGAGTCCCCAGACCAGTGCAGGGGTGGGTGGGGGAGCAAGGGACCTTACCAGCAGCAGGTGCTTCACTTGATCCTCGGTTTTGTTGCTAGCAGGGCCCATGACCTCGAGAGAAAAGGCAAAGGAACAGTGTGAGCATGACAGCAAGTCCCGAGGGCAGCAGGCAGTAACAAGTAGTGGTGGAACTCTCTTACTGGAAGGTCTGCAAGAGGGGCAGGAGGCATGATCCTCATGGTCAGCGGGGTGTTCACCATGGCCATCTTCATCTTGTTCGCTGGCTTGGCACCTGTTGAGCAAAGAGCGCCGTGAGGGGCACCAACAGGGCTGGGTGGGCCAGAGGGGACCTGTGTCCTCTCTCCAGCCATCCCCCCCCATCACAGTGCTGCCCACGGGGCTACTGACTGGCAGGCAGCTTCCTCTGCAGAGCCTCCAGCTGCAGGGTCTGGGAGGTCTTGGTCAGCTTGCTGATCTGCCCGCTCTGCTGGTACACGAAGTAGACGGTGACGGCCTGGCCGACGATCAGCAGGGCCACCAGGATGGAGACGGTGGAGAGGGCGGCTTTGCGCCCCAGAGCAGACCTGTGGGGCACGGACAGGGAGCTCAGGAGGTGACACTCTGCCATCGCCCCCTCCCCGCCCCAAACACCCCCTTCCCGGGGGGTTTGCAGCCAGACAAATGCAAATTCCCCCACTGGAGCGTGCAGAAGTGAAAACTCAGTGGGAAGGTCACACCAGGAACCGAAACCCACTGTGGGGGCAGGGGGCACAGGAGGGGTACCGAGGGGCGTGTGGGTGCGGGCAGGGCGCTGCCAGGGGATTTTGGGGCACGGTGTCGCTCTGGGCACTGCCTTTTGCAGGGTGATGAAGCCGCCTGAAATTTCCTTGGTCCCTGGGGTAGACGACACAGCCCACGGGATGCCGGACGGCACTTAAATTTTAAAGTTCTGTGCCAGATCCTGTCCGTCCGGGTGAATGTGGCACTGTCGGGGTGCAGCGGTGCCCCAGGGGCCACCCCCTGCCCGGCCTCGGGCTATGTCCCGAACGGGACAGCGCTGCGGCGGTGTCTGCCCGGAGACCGGTGACGTCACGGCTCCCGGGATTCTGATTGGCTGAAGTTCAGCCGGGGGTGTGCCCCCGCGGGCGTGGGGACATAGGGACGAGCTGCGACACGAGGTGGGAAAGGGATGGCGGCCCCTCAAAGCCAGCTGGGTCCAGGGCCCGCGCCTGCCCCATAGCCGCGTCATCAGCCTGCCTGACCCACAGGGTCAAGTAATGCCTCTCTGTCCCGCCGTGAGCCCGTCCGCCCCATCGCCATGCCTCCTCCAAAGCACCCCAGCGATGCAGTGACCCGCTCCATCGCCACAGCCAACCAATTCCCGCAGATCCCACAGCCACGCAATTCCTGCTCCAACCCACAGCCACCCCGTGTCGCCCACCAATCCCATACCCACCCCGTGTCCCCACCAATCCCAGAGCCACCCCGTGTCCCCACCAATCCCATACCCACCCCGTGTCCCCACCAATCCCATAGCCACTCCGTGTCCCCCCATCCCATAGTCACCCTGTGCCCCACCCACCCCATAGCCCCTTCCTGCCTCCCAGCCATGTGCTGACCCCTTTCCGCAGCCCCCTTGGCTCCACAGTGCCCCACAGCCCCTCTGTGACCCCCTCCTGCCCCATAGTCACCCTCTACCCCTTTGGCCCGACTGTGTCCCCTTCCATCTCGCACCCACGCAGTGGCCCCTCTGCCCCACGTCCCCGCTGTGCCCTCCCGGTGCCCCCCACCCCGTGCCCCCCAGCAGTGGCACCTCTGGGTGTCCCCAGCACCGAGCACGGCGCTGCCGCGGTCAGAGATGAGGTCCCGCTGCTCCTCAGCCATGGCTCCGGTGGGCTCCCCGATGGAAATGAGCACCCCGAGTGCAGGTTCTGGAAATTACCCCCCCCCCCGAGCCCCACCCTGCCCCGACGGCCGGGGGGGGGGCAGCTAAAAAAAAAATCCTATTGGCTGCTGGCATTTCATCACTTGTTGCCAGGCAGAGCTCTGCTCCACAGGTCCCCAGTAGAACGTTTATGCTGGGGTCAGTGGTGAGCACCACGGCCGCTCAGTGGGGCATCGCTGCCCACCCCACGCCACGGGCAGGTCACGGTGCCCAGCCTGGTGACACCAGTGCCATGGGCCTGGGGGCTCTGGTACCCCTGGAAGGGGCAGGAGGTGAGAAGTTGGATGTGGAGGTGGAATGGGGAGGGGAGAGGCAACGTGTGAGGAAGGAAGTGGGGTCCGGAGATGAGTTCTCGGGGGTGAGGCACCATGGGGAGAGCCCCCCACACCAAAGGCTGAGAGCAGAACCCTCTGTGTGGGCACACTGTCAGGGTACACCCCTCCCACGGATTTTTGTTGCTGATGAAAAACAGCTCCTCAGCTCAAACCCCTGTTTGAGGGTCACTTTGGACCCCCGTGGGTGGGAGTGCTTGGCCAGCACTTCTGGGGCTGAGGGGGGAACAATTAAAGGACCAAGGGCTTTCAAGTTCTCCTTCCTTCTAGCTGTGCCCCCCTTGCTTTCCCTGCAGCAGCTTCCAGTGGCCGAACCCCCAGAGCCAAGAGAGGAAGAGCAGCCCCTCAGGGTGAGTGACCCCAAAGCACCAGTGGGAGTGGGGTATTGGGGGTCTCCAGCCTCCCCACAGCCCTGCAGGTGCTACAAGGGTGAGAGTGGCCACCCATAATGCTGCTTTTTGGTGACTTTATACAAGTTTCCAGGGCAGTCTGAGGGTAACACACCCCCAGTAACCACACTGAAGCCATGGGTCACACCGTGCCCAGCACCGAGGCAGCTCCAACATCAGGACCCGGCTTAGGGGCAGGACTCAGCCGAAAGTGAAACCATGAATGTGGAACTAAAAGCCAGGCACCACTGGTTACCTGGAAAACCTGCTGGGGTGAGCAGGAGCAGCTTCCTTCAGCCACTCCTTCTCCTGGATCAGTCCCAAGCCACCTGGACTGAGGGACACACGGCCAGCCCTGGCACTGCTTGGAGATCAGGCAAAGGGATCATCATGGAGCATTTCCAGGGAGCGCGGCAGGGTTTCCCGGCAGTTGCTGTTCCTGGAGCAGGCATGATGAGACAATGCTCGGGCTTCCCATGTCGGAAATTGCAGCCCCACTGTAGGAAGCCTGGTCCCATCCACAGGCTCCTGTGACCCAGCAGGGAAAGCCCTGGGCACTCAGGGGTGCACAGAGCACCAGCTAAGGGGTGTCCATCAACCTCGCCCCAGCCCACCAGTGATGAAGCTGTATTTAGAAGCCATCAGAGGTGTTTGAAGAGAAAATAAAAAGGGAGAGAAAATGGAGAGAAAAGGAAAAAAAAAAAGAGAAGAAAAAAAAAGGGGCAGGGAGGAGTGAAAGAAAAGATAGAACAAGGAAATAAAACATAAAAGACTTCCATAAATCTTTTGTCTCTCCCCTTGTGGGCACTTGGGGTTCTGTGAGACACACGGGTTTTCCTTGCAGCCCCAGCCCTCACTCAGCTCCAAGTTTGGGCTTTGAAGCCATGCTCCAGACACACTCCGTGACCAGGCTCAGCCCTAAGAGGAACCAGAGAAGGTCTGAACAGGAACTTGGCAAGCCGAAACCCCAGCAATTCCATGAAGCCGGACCTGGCTCTGCAAACCACAAACGTGGGTGATAATCTGGGGGTGGGGGAGAACCTCATTCCCCCAGGCAGGCTGAGCCCCCCAAGCCCCAGCCCAGATGGGCACTGTCAGCACTAAGCCAGCCCCCACTGCACACACAGACTTTCCCAGTCAGTTCTTCACTACTTCACACACACATCCCCCCACTTTCCACCCAGGGCTGTGGCATCCAGTGTTTTCAGTCTGTAAATTGGTTTTCCAGCAAAAATGCAGACCCTCTGAGAGACCAGCTTCCATCCTGCCTGACCCTCCTCATTCTCCCACTGCACAAGGCTGGCACTGGCTCCTCACCACCCTCATACCCCAAGGCTTTCTATTTGGTGCTGCCCATCAAAAACTCAACCACACACCATTACAGGAAGCTGGGGAACCAGTTGGTTTTTGGGGAAAAAAGCCATCTGGAGAGAGGAGTGGTTTCAGGATTGGACTCAGACCTGCTGAGGGCCAGGCTGCCAGAGTGATTGTTTCAGTCAGAGAGCTGGAATAACCCAGTGGGCATTCACAGGAAGCCATTCATCACCAGCTGGGCCTCGTCTCGCAGCCCTCAGCCCCCGGACCCTGCACACACTAAGGTCTGGGGAACAGACTCCATTTCCCACCATCCCTAAGGCGACACGCTCAACAGCACAGGTTTGGCCCTGGGCAAACCAGAGGGGAAGGGCTGAGCCACAGGGCTCACCAGTGGCCACAGACTGTGTGGGGGTGGAGCACAGCCCCTGAGCAGCCCCATAGCTTGGGAGCCATCACTGAGCTGCAGGGGCGTTGTAGGTGATGCAGTTCCTCGCAGAATCACCCAATCCAAGCCAGCTGGGTCAGTGCAGGGACTGCCAAGAGCCATGAGATTGAGCCGTGCCCACTCTGACAGGAGGGTCTTTTTCTCCAGAAAGCCCCGGGACACGTGCCAGGCAGACACTGTGCCGGATCTCCGGTTTCTCTTCCTCATTCACCATTTCCCCTCGGGAGGTTACACACCCGACGCACAAAGCCGTTTCAAAGACCTAAGGTCGGCTAAGACATCAAAGCAATTTTTGCCATTAATTGTGCAGCGAGCCCAGGGAACAACCTGCCCATGTCCACAGCAGCAAGTGGCATGGAGTGGGTATACAGTGGTACAGCCAGTCCTGTGCACCCCAGAGAGCTCCAGTTACCAAGGATTAAGGGTTAATAGAGCAAATCCACCTTCATGTGGAGAAGACACCTTCCCACTTCTACATCTGCCCTTAAAATCAGCAGGGCTGAAACGAGTTGGACCAGGGTAGCTGTGCTGGGCCTGGGTGGGCAGCAGAGAGGAGAGGAACTGAGTAGAAACACCTCAAACTGCACCCAAAGATGAGTAGAGTCCACTCAGCAAAGTCCTGGCTTGAATTTGCTGTTGCTGTACAGTTGTCCCCAAACGTGCCCTGTGAAGCAGCCACGTTGATATCCCCTGGGACAGAGTAATGCATGTGGAACAGCAACAGCTTTCACTGTATGCAAGAGTTGATTAAAAAAAGTCACTGATTGGAACTGTCAGTAACATGCACACACACATCCCAGTCCCTGTGCTCCTGTCCTGCCTCCGTTCAGCTCCATGTTGGCTGAGCTGCTGCTGGTTGCATGTTTTCAGCACGTTCTCCACACAGAGAACACTTTAAGTACAGGAAAACAGTGATGTGAGTGGCAAACAGTGCACTTTTAGGACAGTAAGGGAAGTTTATTGTAGAATTTTCCATGGCCACATATAAAACAACAAACCACTGTGGCTGTGCCAAGGGAAATGCTGGCTTAGGGACATCTGTCCATGCAGAGGATTTTTTCCACAGAAAGAGGAAGTGATGTATTAAGCAATTTTGCAGAAAACCAAGCAGTAGTTGCTTGCTCCCAGCCCAGCTTTCTTTTCTGTGGCTAGGACACTTCAGAGAGATCATGACTCAATTTGAAAGCACAAGTATCCAAGCAGCCTTCTGCTATGAAGCCCAAGACCCACCATGGCTGTGGATCAGCCAGCCTAGTTTCCCCCAGTATCCCCCCAAACCCAGAGGCCCAGCTACAGAGCACAAGCCATGCTTGGATGGAATTAAACTGAAGCCCTGCACGCCCCAGTAAGAAAACACAGAGCTGAGCAGAGGTTTAAGAGAGCTTTAATAAAAGAAGGTGCAGCGCTGTTTACAGACGACGTCCACGGCGACCACCCTTCCTGCGAGTGCTGTCAGAGGGGATGGGGGTGACATCCTCTGCAGGGGGAAGAAAACCCAAAACACCGTTACCTTAGAGAGGTACCCCCAGAAACGAGTGGGGCAGAGCCACCAACCCCAGGGATCACCTCGACACCCCATGGCTGCACCTCAGCAGTGCAGGTGCCATGCAGGGGCAGAAGGAACTCTCCACGGAGTGAGGGTATGGGGGAACTTCCCATGAGTTGGGTACCCAGGGCTTTTAATGCACAGGAAGCAAAAAATTCCCATCTCCCATCCCACTTAAACCAAGCTGCCACAGGGTTTCCAAAGAAAAAAAAAGAAGTGTGATGAATTTTCAGCAGTCACAACCACAGCATCTTGTGATTCCCCTCCAAAGTTCAGGACTCTCCCTCCAACAGCTGGAGAACTCTGCGATCACTGAGTCACCATCTCAAGCGGAGATCAAGAAGGTATTTTAAGGTGACTGAACAGTTCTGGGACAAGCACTGGCTGTGACATCCACGGAACAGCAGTATCCTGCTGTGAGCTGAGGTCTGCCCTGTACATAGAAACCCGGGTTCTAAATTCTGCTCTCACCACCTCCTGAGGAATCATCACTTTAGGGATCTGTTTAAATTAAATCCTTCCTTTGGTGCCATCTGAGCGGCCACGAAGAACATTCCACAGTTAAACCATCAGTGCAAGCAGCACATATGCCTACAAAGCTCTTTTTACTAAATAATCCCTTTCTCCCTCACTCACCAATGCGGCCGATCTTCATTCCAGACCGGGCCAGAGCTCTCAGGGCTGACTGAGCACCGGGTCCAGGAGTCTTGGTCCTGGAGGAGAGTCAGAACCAACAACCCTTTAATCCACTCAGACGTGGAACACAAACAACTAACAGTATTCAAATCCCACTTACCCCATCCCAAACCATCCTCCTCCTGTCCCAGACCCAAACCACTCACCATCAGCCACCACAGTGACCATGAGTGTCCCGGCCTCTCTGACATACCTGTTCCCCCCGGTCGCACGCAGCTTGATGTGCAGGGCAGTGATGCCCAGCTCTTTGCACCTCTGGGCAACGTCCTGGGCTGCCAGCATGGCCGCATAGGGGGAGGACTCATCTCTGTCCGCCTTCACCTTCATCCCACCAGTCACACGGCAGATGGTTTCCCTATAGAAGGAAAAGGCAACAGTCAGAAGAAAGCCATTCCTTGTTCCTCCCCCAAACCAGCTTCTGCGTGGAGGCAGAACCTGTTATTTTCAATGTTACCGGATCAATAAACTGCCACCCAGTAACCTGAGTGCAACACTGGTCAGAAGAGGTCACCAAACCTGGTTCATGTACACACACCATCCCACTGGGCTCAGCAGAAGCTCGAGGACCTTGGTGGAA
This sequence comes from Acropternis orthonyx, assembly GCA_035583155.1. Lineage (NCBI taxonomy): Eukaryota > Metazoa > Chordata > Aves > Passeriformes > Rhinocryptidae > Acropternis > Acropternis orthonyx. Next base: position 11,683,334 of record JAWWEU010000029.1, read on the forward strand.
CCTCTTGCCAAACCTTATTTTTCTTTTTACACCTGAAGGAGCCAGGTACCACAGTGAGGTGATGGGTGTTCAATACTCACTTGCCAGAGAGATCGGTCACGTGGACAAAAGTGTCATTGAAGGAAGCAAAGATGTGGCAGACACCGAACACGTTCTCTCCTTCGGCAACCTGCGGTCCCAAGCTGATGACCTGCTCTTCCTTCTTCTCCTTGCCCTTACGGGGTGCCATTTCTGAACAATGAAAGAAAAGTATGAGTGACAGTTGGCTTCTCAGGACTGCTACAGGGTTTTATGAAATTCCTGCTATTCCAACCTTTTACCAAGCAAAAAAAAATGAGTTATCGTTTGCAAAACACAGGTATCAACCTGGGGGTCCAAGTGGATTTCTTACAATTCCCAGAATTCCCAGTGTTGCTGTACACTGGCACACAGGTCACCACCCACAGCTGTTCGGTGGGGTCTCTCCTGCTGTGCTTCATGGCAGCTGATGTTTCCAGGCCCCACCACAGCAGTGCACCAGGGAGCCCCTTTTCTTGATAACCAGCCTTGTTTTATGTGCCTTTATGGAAACACAATACCAAACCCAACAATTACTAAGCCCTAACTCCACACATCTTTTAAGGACTAGCTTGGGATCATGCATGTTATTGCCTTCCTATCCACATTCTTCGGATTAGCCCAAGTAAACCATCTCACTGGGGACTACACGCGGGGACAGGAGACAGCAGGCCCAGCACCCGGTTGATTGGTTTGGTGGTGATGGGTCCCGAGCACAGGAACACGGTTCCCTATTGCCCTCTCCTGACAAATACCTGCAGAACTGAAATGTCCAACCACTCAGCTCAGCCCCGAAAGAACCCGCGTTCACCCTCGGCAACCCCCACTCCGCAGACAGCCCCGAGCAGTGGTTACACGAACTCACACAACACGGCGGCAGCGCCACATCCCGACACATTCACAGGCCCCACGGACACCGCCGTCCCCAGCCCAGCGGGCCCGGCCGCTCCCAGGGGCACAGCCCCGGCCGCCCCGGGCCCGGGGGGGCTGTCGGGGGGCGCGGGGCCCGCGGGGAGGCACAAGGGGGGGCGGATGGCGGCGGATGAGGCAGAGCCCCGCACTCACCTTGCCCGTCTGCTCCGGCGGACGCCGCGGAAAGGAAGCGGCGGGGCCAAGGGGGCGGGGGGCGTCGCCTCACCCGGAAGGGACGGCGGGACGGCGAGCGAAGGGCTGTTCCTCGATACCGGTCCCGATTCCCTTCCCAGCCCCGATGCTGATATCAATCCCGGTCCCGGTCCCGGTCCCGGTCCCGCCACACCGGGCGCGGCCGCCAAACCGTGCCCGGCGCTCTCAGGCCAAGCAGCGCCGACCTCCCCAAGATGGCGGCCGCCCTCCCCTCACACCCCCCTCAGCCCGACCTCCCCAAGATGGCGGCCGCCGCTTTCCCCTCATGCCCCTCCCCAAGATGGAGCCGGGCGCGATTGGGTGTTGGGGCTCCTGCGTCGGAAACGAACCGGTTTAAAAAAAACAACGCGATGGAAATGTGTGTAATTCCAGCACGCAGCCCGCCTCCCCCGCGCCTGCACAGCAGCTCAGCTACAGCCGGGTTGGGGCACAGGCCCTTTTCCCCCTCGCCCCGCTGTGGGGACTGAGCACAGCGAAGTGTCCCGGGGGTCTCCAGGCAGCTGCCCCCGAGCTCAGACGGGAGCCCTGACTAAAGGAGGTGCTTGGGAATTTACACAATGTGTATAAGTCTGGAGTATTTTTCATCAAGGTGGTTCTCTGTCGGAGCTCCGGCGCCTGGCGTGAGCAGCTCGCAGACTGTGCAGCTCCCAGCGCTGTAAATTTTCACATAAAGGCGGTCCAGCAAGCAAATGTTTTCTGGTGTAAGGTAATTTAAAAAGCACTCAGGAGAGTAAGGACGGGGAACATCAAAGGCCTTCGGAAAAGAGGGAGGTTGGAAAGCTCTGAGCTGCCCGCAGGGAGAAGAGGTTTGGTCCGTAAGGCTCCCTGCACAACCCTGCGCTGGGTTTTGTTCCCTGGGAAAACCCTCCGTGCTCAGGGATGCCACCCTGACACCCGTCCCTCCCTCCCTCCCTCACCCCTGTCTTTGTTACGGGTTTGCCACCGCACCAGGGACCTTCCAGTTTAAATATTGAAGGAGAGGCTTTTAAAATATACATTGAGCACTGCTGTAATCCCAGCCGGGGGCTCCGGTGACGGCGGCCGTGTCCGGATTTGGAGGAAGGTGGAAGGAGGGAGTCAGCAGCAAGGTCAGCCTGCACCGGGACACGTGTGCTGTGGTGGCCACATGGGGACAGGCAGGGTGGGTTTGTCCCCGTGGAGCCATGTGTGCAAGGGATGGCTGTGACAATCCTCTGCAAGGCTTGTACCAGCCTAGGGATGCTGCCGTGGAAAGGATGCAAGGACACAGACAAGCCTCCACTTGTGGGGTAACAGGCTGGAATAACCAGAGGAGCTGCTAAGAAAGTTACCCACTGGTTCAAAATCCCACACTGCCCTCAGCCCCAAAGCTGCTGGGAAACAGGCTGCTCCCAGTCCCTCTGGGCTCTGGGCAGGACAGGGCTTTCTCCACTCCCTGGGACACATCCTTCCCTTTCGCTTTGCCTTATGCTAGTCCTGGTGTGTCCACAAGGGAACTGACTGCCCTGCAAGATGTTCCTGGGGCTCGGATGCCAGCTCCAGCCAGGCTATCCTACTGCCGAGGACAGCACTGAGAGCCTTCCCAGGCTGGGATGAGCCAGGAGGGAGGCACAGGGCAGGGGCAGCAAGGATTGCGTTCTCCAGCCTGCCGTGAAGGATGCTCAGGCCACGGTGGGGTCAGTGCCAGAGATGATGTGTATTTGCTTTGAGAAATCCCCTAGATTTAGTTCCTTAATGGGTAATTAACATTCCAACTGCTCCTCAGTAATAGCCTCTCCAGCCCATGGGAAACCCAGAGACAGGGTGACGCTGCAGGCAGATTTCATAACTCAGCCAGTGACTAAACAAAAAGGCCAGGGAAATGGGAACGCAGCTCCCGGCCTCTTCTCCTGCAGAGCTTTGGCCCTGGAGTAAACTGGTTCAGTCTGAGAGGGGTCAGTGGGAAGTGACTGGCCTGACCTGTAAAGGTCTCAGCTCCAGGCTTCCTGCCAGCAGGAATTTTTGGGGCTCAAATATCACTGTTTCCACGGCTGCGACTTGTTCGCACGAGCCACCGGACCAGTGGCCTTACTGGCGGCCTTGAAACAGAGACTGGAGCTGGAAGAGGCCAAAACTCCCCCCACAGCAGGATGAACGCCAGCTGTGTCCCTGGTGTGGAGCAGGGTCTGCACTCAGGGCTCTCTGACAGGCCCCTCAAAGTGGCATCTGCCCTCTCACAGCCCTGGAAAAGACACATTCAGGGTCCCAAATCCACCCATTCACAGGTTAAACCAGAAAACTTTACTCTTTGCTTTTAAGGCAGTTTTTAGTTTCAGAAAGGCAGTTTGTGCATGCACACATATAAATGATGTGTCAGAAACAGGCGTAAGAAGATTAAAACAGAAATCTCCGACGCTGAAGTTAAAGCACTTAAGGAATTGGCAGAGACTTCAAGAGCCAGTTTCTGGTCCTAATGAAGTCGGTGGAAGTGCTGCCATGGACTTCAAGGGGACCATAATTTGGCTGTAACTCAGTAGGGAGCTGAAAGTGTTGATTAATAAATTGGAGACAATGTGGAGGAAAGCCACTGAACTGCTTTCCGACAGATGTGCTGAAGAAGAGCCTGTGACTTAAAGCACGCAGGAAAGGAACTGGTTTCCTTTGTGTTTGCAAACAGAAGACAGGAGAGAAAAAAAAAGGCTACCTGATACTTATGTAAAATGGCAGGGCTGGTATTAATAAACCCCAGTGCCTTTCTGAGCAGCCTTCTGTTTCCTTCCACCGCGAGTCAGTCATGCTTTAAAAAAAAAAAAAAGTATTAGCAAATGTCAGACCAAGAATTCAACAAATTCCTTTTTCTCAGACGAAATTATTCAGTGGAAAACTTTACCACTGGAGATTGTGGATTCTGCAGATTGTTCTTGGAGTTTGGTGCGTGGCTTTGATTACTCATTGCTGGCTTTTTGCTCAATGATTTGTGCATGAATCTCCTCTGGCAGAGGTTAGTATGGCCTCAGAATGCTGTTCCCGGGGGAGATACTTTTTTCAGGCTGAATTTGCAAATCATTTAAGCCTGAAAAAAAAAATCCCTTTAATACCCTTTACAGCAGTTCACAGTCGAAAAACTTGCTGTTTGCCCCTTTTTGTTTTCTGAGCTTTCAAGTAACTTTGATGTTGGGAAGATATTCAGGGATCTTCAGAGAAAAAGGCTTGTGAGGGAAGTGAAATGTTTAAGGATAAGAAGTCTTTGACTTCAATAAACACCTCAGAAAATTTGCAGCCATAATTGTCTGCCATTCTTTGCGTCTCTTTCCCTACAATTTCCTTTCTTCTGTTCTTTTTGTTTGTTTATCTGCCTGTTTCATTTGACTGAAATTCCTTCCTCGACTCCAGTTGTGTCGGAAGCTCTCCCAGAACATGCTGCCTAAACCCAACCCGGCAGACTTGCCACATCTCATCCCTGCGAGCTGGACATGTAACTTGTCCCCATGGGCTGGACATGAAACCCGACAGGGTCGTCTTGGTGCACCACATCCCTCCTGACATGGGCAGTGAGATGGACCTGGTGATTAAGGTGGGCTCCTGGAGCGTGTCTCCCCGTGCTTGTCGGTGTCCCCAGCAGCCTCCCAGGGCAGGGGCAAGCGTTGGAGCAGCTGAGCCGTGTTTAAGCTCACTTCCCCCCTCTCTGCGGAATGAAGGGAATTTTGTGTGTGTGTGTGTGTGTGCGTGCATGCAGATTGGAGCCCGTGACTTGGATTGTGGCCCTTGAGCTTGTCTTGGAGTCGGGGGCGAAAAGCTGAAATGATGTCCCAGCGCTCCGAATTGGCACCTGGGTGCTGCGGCTGGGCAGGAGGATGGGGACAACCTCAGCCTTCGAAACTGTGGCACACAGAGTGTGAGCGTGCACACCGCGGGGAAGGACGAAAGGGCTCTGTGTGAGAGCCGTGAGCCCCCCGGCTACACCCCAAACACACCGCCTTGGGGCCGTCCCCTTCGGGGGCATCGCCGCGCACACGGATCAGCAGAGCGCTGCCGCGGGG